>OX366526.1:5000-27500 GCA_947256265.1 Acronicta leporina | reverse complement strand
GCAGAAGTTTGTGTCCCGGAAGGTTACTTCCGAGCGAAAGATTTTGAGAGTCTCCTTAGGGGCGACCACCTCCTTCTTAGAAGAGACGATGATCGCCGGCTTGGAGGTTGGTAAAACTGGGGGGATGGCAGGGCGTGGGGTTTGGCACATGGCTTCGACGGCAGCGGCGTACGACGACGGCCGAGTGGATTGAGTGGTTTGAGAGGGGGCAGGGGCAGGGGGGGTAAGGGTCTTAGTAAGGTTGGCAATCTCAGCCTTCATTGCCTTAGTGACTTCGGAGATAATGCTCTCCTTGAGGCTTTCCTGACTTTTGGTGTCAGGGATAGATGGTGGTGGTGCAGCCCGGATGGGGGTGGGAGCAGGGAAGCGAGGATAAGTTAAAATCTGCTCAAAGATGTAGAGAATAGAATTCTTATTCTCTTTTTTAAGGCTCTTGCCCTCTGTGAGAAGTTTCTTGCATTGGGTGATCTTTTCCTTTAAAAAGTCGCGCAAGCATTCATCAAGTGGATTGATGTTAGCGGTGTTGGAATCGATGTTAGGGGTGGGCGGGCGATAGGCCTCTCTGACAGATGGCTCGTAGAACATCTCGCCGAGTCCCTCCTCATCTGACAAAATCAGAGAGTCGAAGCTCCCGGCGAGCTGCCTGCTTGCTGCTTTGTAGGCTGAGAATACCTCAGCAGAGGATTTAGAGCCCCCAGGGGGGGGCTTGTGTGAGGCCATTTTAGGCCTAGATCCCTAAGTGGGGGCCAGAAAAAGGGGTTGGTGCTGTCCTCCTGTCGTAAATGAGGGCGGGGAGTCTGAATCTAAGCAATGTTATACTAGTTCCCAAGATGTATGCTAAAAGATATACAAAAATTGAGAAAAAAGCAAAAAATGAGGAGGGGAGGAAGGGGTAATGTATGTGAATAGAGTGTGTACAGTGTACTTAAACTATTACAGAACTGAAAAACTAAAAATTATAAGAAAAAACGCGAAAAGTGCCTGATGATGAACAGAATCCGAGGAGTTCGGAGACGGGATAAAGTGGCCCTATAAGGGGGGGATGTAAACTATCCAAATGCGGTAAGGCCCCTACCAGGGCTGGTAAGGTCAGGGAGATATCAAAATAAAAAGTGAAAAATTTGAGGGTAGGGGGACCGGACCAGGTCCAATCAATGTGTTACCCCTACGTTTCTATACTAAACTGAACTCAGAATTACGATAGATTGCTTGGTTCCAGAGATATGAGAGGAACCAAGTTGGAGTAAGGGTGACCTGATAAAATAATTAGTTAAACTATTGAAAAAGTAAAAACCAAAGGGTGTAACTTGACCAAAACCAAGTTATCCCGGCTTGGGTTTAAAGAAATACAATACCCGACCACAAAAGGTATGGTTAAACTAATAAAAACTAAAAAAGGGGCAAATCAAAATTTGGGGGGGGGGGGATGTGGAGGTGGGATACGCCCGAGCTGGGTTAGGAATACTATACGATAGTATAGTATCCTTAGCCGGTGTTAAAAACGCTCTATCTGTAGCCGTTCCCGAGATACGGGGGTTTTTAGGGGGCGCGCGAGTCGGCGACGCGTTAGCGACGTGTTTCTCGCTCTGATTTTACGGAACAAAATTATTAAAATTACTCCTCAGAAAAACCTAAATAACTTCGCAACCCTGATGGGTAGGTTTGTGCGGGTGGTACCTACAGATAGCTGAAGGTGTCCCGCACAAAACCAGATACTTCAACCCAACGCGACCCGCTGGGGTAGGCAGGTATGTGCGCGCAAAGTTGACGAAGTTTTGACAAAAAAATTTGGAAAAAATTTGAAATAAAGTTAATAACTATTGGAATAGTGAATTTAAAAATATGGTGAAAATTGGTTATTGAAGAGGAGGATGTCCCCTATCAGAAAATGTGATTGGAGACCACCTCACTCACACCCAGGGGCAGAGACTAGGGAAAGTCTGGAAATTCGGGCAAAAAACTAGTGTCACAGACTTTTGTCAATAACTCCGTATCCCTTAAGAGTAGGTGGTGAAGGTGGGTACCTCCGGATAGCCAAAGGAGTCACCTACACCACTAAATATGGGGAACTAACCCGACGTGCCTATGGGCCGAAGTTTTCGGTCGGGAAGTTGACAGAGTTAAAAACTCGTGAAAAAATTTTAAATGAAAAGTGATTGAGGGAAAAATGCTATAACTACGTTAATTAACGTGCTAGAAACAAAATAAAAACTAGTATTTAAATGGGACAGTCTAAGCTATAAAATGAGATCTTAATATCTAGCGCGTCTATAATCTAGAAAGTAGGAATGAGGGGCAAAGTGGGAAGTCTGAAAATTCGGGCAAAAAATTAGTGTTCCAGACTTTAGCCAGTTACTCCGTATCCCTGATGAGAAGGTGGTGAAGGTGGGTACCTCCGGATAGCCGAAGAAGTCACCTACACCACTAAATATGGGGAACTAACCCGACGTGCCTGTGGGCCGAAGTTTTTGGTCGGGAAGTTGGCGAAGTAAAAGACTTGTGAAAAATTTTAAAGGAAAAGTGTGTGAGGGAAAAATGCTGTAACTACGTTAATATTTGTGCTAGAAACAAAATAAAAACTAGTATATAAAGTGGAGGACCTGTACTATACAATAGAATAATAAAATATTGCGCGTCTCTAAACCCGAAAGTACAAATGAGGGGCAAAATGGGACAAGTGAAAATAGTAGGCACAAATTCGCGTTCAAGGACACGGCGTCTAACTCCGTAACCCGGATGGGTAGGTATATGGGACAAAAAGTACCCTATACTAGAAGGTCTAATCTACAAATTAAGGTGTTCAAAATTTGGGGCACGTGCCTAGGAGCCGAAGTTTCGGTCCTCAAAAATGACGGAGTTTGGCGCCAATGTCAAAAATTACAGTTTTACAAAGACTAAGATATCTTAGGAACTAAGTGACATAAAATTACAAACTAAAAAGCACTAGATAGTCCACTAAATTGTCTATTTTACCTTAGAGTCCAAAGGGGGTCTTACCCGATAGCTAAGACCCCAAAAGTGGCATGAAAGTTCAAAGTGTTAAAATGAAAATAGTTTATGGTGGTTTTGGGGTCCAAGACCCTCGAAAACCAAAGCTTGTGATAGAGATTATAGTAGAGGACTACATGGGGAGTAAGAATATGCAAACAGAATTTACCTAACTAACTCCAGAAGGGAGTTAGTACTTTAGGTCTTAAGTTTAAAAGGGCTATAACTTGGTCATTTATGAGTGGATGGAAGGCAAACTTTGTGAGTACATAGAGGGAATTAATACGCTTCTATTGGTGTATAAAAAGGCATAGGTTACCGCTTTAGTTTTCGAGCGCCGGACGAAAAACACTTTCCGGGCCCTCCCAAAAGTAGGTCTTGCGCGATCCTACTTCAGGGGGACACCTGAGGGTCACTGTCACAACACTATCACGTCCGCGGCACTTTTACGCGTCTTTTAACACTAAAACCATGTTTGTAAGTCTTATATAGCCACTTTTACGAATTTTTTCGACACGAGCGCTTGCTACATCGACCGTTCTCGGCGCCAGAACATCGCGGACTGGTTAGGTTAGGTTAGGTTAGGTTAGGTTAGGTTAGGTTAGGTTGGGGGACCATCCCACAGTGCTTGCGTCCACGTCGCGTCCCCTGGAAACTGCCCAGTTCTGACCACCGTAACGGAGTGGCAGACTGGGTTGGCCAAAGTGCACTGTGCATCGCAGCGAATTTATCTTGTCGTGTTGTGGCTGCGAACCTGCGGAGGCTATGCCTAAACCGACGCGGGACGCCTACGGGCGTAATCTGAAACCAAAAGGCCCTTCTCAGGGCCAACCCAAAGGCCCTTCTCAGGGCCAACCCAAAGGCCCTTCTCAGGGCCAACCCAAAGGCCCTTCTCAGGGCCAACTCAAAGGCCCTTTTCAGGGCCAACCCAAAGGCCCTTTTCAGGGCCACTCCGACGCTTCGGCGTCAGAGACTAGCCGCGCGCCGTCTGCGGCTAGTTTCTTCGGAGGGGCGGATGAGTCTGACATCGACTCACTGGTGAGTTTGTCGGACGCGGAGGACCGTCTGTCATTAAAGCGGAAGAAGGCCCACCCGAGCGGTGGATCCGAGGGCTCCTCGGCTTCGGGGTCGACGAGGATACCGAAGACAAAAAAGGTGGCTGCGGACACCCATGTGTTTGGGCTCGCGGACGCCCAAAACCAGTTGGACTTAGCTCGGCGGGCGCTGCTCCAGCAAGAGCTGGAGGAGCGGGTGGCTGCCAAGGAGCAACGGGCTCACGTCGCCCGGGCCGGGTCCGGGTACGGTGCGTCACGCGTTGTGTACGCAGACCATTCTCTGGCCGAGCTGGAGAGGATGGCGGAGGAGGACGAGAAGGAGATCGTGGAGGTCACCTCTAAGTCCTCCAACCTGAAGGGGACCTTCCAGAAGGCCCTCAAATGTAGGGCCGCGAGCATGCGCGGTGTCGTCGCGGAGCTGGTGCAGCGAACGGCCACCGACGAGACGCGGCAACTGCAGGCGAAGATTGATCGCCTGCAGTCGGAGGTGAGCCAGCTTCATCAGAAGCTGGCTGAAGCCACGGCCCGGCCACAACAAGCCGAGCCGAGCCCTGCGGCAGAGGGCCCCTCCTCCAACCTTGAGGATATCATCCGCAAGGTTGTAATGGAGGAGAGGGCCTTCACAAGAGCCTGCTTAGCAGGCATCGAGGACCGGCTCTTGCCGGAGAAACGCCTCCGACCGCCGCTTGCGGCGGATAAGAGGCAGTCCGAGCCGGGGCCGCCCTCCTCCCAGACGGAGGACGCCCTTCTCCCCTCGACCACCCCGTCCAACGAGTGGACGGAGGTGAGGGGCAAAGGAAGTAGGGGGAAGGGCAAAGGCCAAAAGCCGGCGACGGCCGTCCCGGTCGTCCCCGCCACCACTGCTCCCAGCCAGTCGCAGACGACCGGCAAGGGAAAGGGGAAGGGGAAACGGAAAGGCAGGGGAAAGTTAGTTCCCCCAAAAACCGCGGCCGTCGTGGTGACGCTCTCCGCGGAGGCTGCGGGACGAGGGGAGACGTACGCGTCCATTTTGGTGCGGGCGCGTGCGAATGCCGATCCCACCCAACTGGGGATCGGCAGTGTGTCTTGCCGTCGGACCCAAGCCGGGGCTCGAATTTTCGAGTTCCCGGGGGCAGAGGGGAGTGCCCATGCGGACCTCTTTGCAGCAAAGCTGCAGGAGGTCATCGCGGACTCGGCCAAGGTGGCCCGTCCGGTCAAGTCGGCGGCCTTGGAGGTGACGGATCTTGATGACTCCGTCACCAAGGAGGAGGTGGTGGCAGCGGTCGCAGCGATAGGGGGCTGTGGCGTCGCGGCGGTTCATGGCCGGATCGTAAGGCCCGGGCGCGGCGGCATGGGCACCATTCGCCTCGAGTGTCCAGTCGCCGCTGCCAAAGCCGTCCTTGCCAAGGGACGGCTTACAGTCGGGTTCAGCTCGGGTGCAGTCCGGGCACTCGAGGACCAGCCTCTGCGGTGTTTCCGGTGCTTCGGCATCGGACACACCCGGTCCCTGTGTCCGTCCACAGTAGACAGGACGGACATGTGCTTCCGCTGCGGCAAGGAGGGCCACAAAGCGGCCTCCTGCGAGGCCGCCACACCGCACTGCGTGGTGTGTGCCGCTAGTGGCTGCCCGGCGGACCACGTCATGAGGGGGAGGAACTGCAATCCTCCCCCTAAGCGGAGTAAAGCGCAGGCGCCGACCGGGCCTGCTGCTGCTGCTGCCGGCACCATCGTTCCTGCGGTGGCTGCGGAGGGGGGTGCGATGTCCGACTGATGGGTACGGTCCAACATCGCATCCAAGATCTGCTGATGCAGACCATGCGTGGCGTTGGTTTCGCGGTCTTCCGCGGACTCCCCTCCCCTCTCGCTCTTAGAGAGGGGACCGGGATACGTGGCCGCCGCGTGGGGAGACATGGCGGTGGTGGGGGTTTTTATTTCTCCCCAAACCGCCCAGTCCCGCCGAATAGAGGGTCTTAGGTGACGGACTCAGGGTCGTCCGTCACCAATGGTTACGGTCCAACATTGGACATCCGCGGTGGGATCGCGGAGCATGCGAGAGCGATTCCCGTGATCCCTCCACTATGCGGAAGGTGGTAGTAGTGGTGGTGGTTTTAGTCGGTATGCCGGCCACCTGGCCGGAGAGCCCGACATAACCGCCCTGCATCCCTGAAGCAGGGCGGCATGCATAAGGCGCATTTCCCCACCCGAAAAAAAAAAAAAAAAAAAAAAAAAAAAAAAAAAAAAAAAAAAAAAAAAAAAAAGGTTAGGTTAGGTTAGGTTAGGTTAGGTTAGGTTAGGTTAGGTTTTTTTTTTTTTTTTTTTTTTTTTAGTTTAGCAGGAGGTGGAAATCCTCATGGACACCCCAGTCACCTCACTTGTGACGTGGCTGGGGTAGTGTCGGACTCTTACCGACTAAAACCACCCCCTGCCTCGGCTGCGGCTCCTCTGACGTAATCAGAGTCCTGATTTGGGTTCAGTCGCATCAGCAAGCTGTAGTCCTTGGAGTACAGTGCGATCGACGTCAGCCGGGTTTCTGTTAGCAAGGACCTCGAGGGAGGGTACAAATGGTGTTGGGTTTCCGAAATGGCATTGTGTGGGCGATACTTTCCGACCCAGGCTCGACCTGGGTGTTACATTTTTCTACAAAAATGTTCAAAATTACAAATTTTGCTCACCAGATCGAGCCTGGCACGATCATATTCGGGCTCTCCGTACGCAGGCGTTCTTTTGGTCTCAGAATTCCCAGCAACACATATGCGTGCGGGATCTTCCATGCTATGAAATAGGTGTATGTGTGCTGGAAATTCACCATGGAATGAGAACACCTGCGTCGCGGTCGATGGCTCCTGCCGGGCCATTTCGGAAAACGTGGTTTTGGGGACGAGGACACATTGGGCAGAGCGGCGTTACTAAGCTCTTCCTCGGAGTGCTTTGAAAGACGGCATGTTGTTGTGGTTGCTATACAGCTTGGACCAGTGACCGACTTGTCGTTTCCGCCATGCAAGCCCGTCTTGCATGATATCATGTATCCAGCACTTGTGTTGCGTACTCCGAGGTCGGTCTTCCGGTCCAGACTTTGCACGCTCGCTACGTCAAAAAGCCCTCCGAGTACTTTACTCCTGCTACTCGTTGTCCCCGAGTCGGTGTCCTCGTTCCTGTCCATTTTGAGGCCGTTGGCGTTAGCAGTACGCTATTGTCATACGTGCTATCGCGTCCCATTTTCTGTGCACAGGGCAGTCACCGTCGAAGGCGTTATGGTTCACTGCCGGGTTTTTAGCCAGCTTGCAATTTTTGCAACTGGCAGCCTCGCCGGCAGCGAACTTCGGACAGTCTGCCCTGAGATGCAATTCGCCGCAGTGAGAGCACGAGTCGGCCGCCTCCTTACACAACCTGCGGCCGTGTCCGTACCCCAGACACCGCGTGCACTGAATAAGCGGCGTCTGGTCTAGCACGTTGACACGTTGCAGGTCGATGTACACCTTTCCGGCGGCCGTGAGTCGCTGCCACAGTTTGGGCGAGACCTGCAGCACGGCATGACACTCATGCGGGTTCCTCGCCCGTCTGCGGTGGTTAGGTTAGGTTAGGTTAGGTTAGGTTAGGTTAGGTTAGGTTAGGTTAGGTTAGGTTAGGTTAGGTTAGGTTAGGTTAGGTTAGGTTAGGTTAGGTTAGGTTAGGTTAGGTTAGGTTAGGTTAGGTTATCCGCAGGCCCCAAAGGGCCATTGCACTGCGGGTGGCGAGGGCCTACCGATCGGTGGGATTCTCGGCGGCGTGCGCTCTGGCCGGCACTCCTCCTTGGGAGTTGGAGGCGTGGGTGCTCGCCAGAGTGTACGAGTGGACGGCGCGCCAGAAGGCGCTCGGGTTGCGCCCCGTCGCCGAAGAGCGGGAGGCCGTGCGACGGGAGGCGAAGGACGCCATCGTCCTCCACTGGACGGAGGACCTCGCCACCGCCGCCTTTGGTCGCCGGACGTTGGACGCGCTCGGTCCGGTCCTGCGGAGCTGGCTCGAGCGGTCCCACGGTTTCCTCTCGTTCCGTCTGGTGCAGGTGTTGTCCGGGCATGGCTGTTTCGGATCGCACCTGCACCGGATCGGGAGGGAGGAGACCCCGGCGTGCCATGACTGCGGTGCGGCGGAGGACACGGCACAGCACACCCTCGAGGTGTGCCCAGCTTGGGCGGAGCAGCGCCGCGGTCTGACCGCGGTGGTTGGGCTGGACCTCTCGCTTCCCGGCGTAGTCAGCGCCATGCTGGGGAGCGAGGAGGCATGGGCAGCGGTGGCCTCCTTTTGCGAGGACGTAATCTCGCAAAAGGAGGAGGCGGAGCGCGCGCGGGAGGACGACCCTCTCGCTGCACCGCTCCGCAGACGAAGAAGGGGTCGAAGAAGGCCCCTTCGTGGTGGTGACGGGCAGGTGACAGGCACGGGGGTGCCTTTGCCTGCATTGCACTGAAGGGCCATCGTCGGCGGAGGACTGGACGTAAGGGCTATGCCGGTTTCCCAGTCCCCGCCACTATGACGAAGAGGGAGTGCCGCTGGGTCGTTTTAGTGGGTATACCGGGTCAGACCGGGGAGTCCCACATAACCCCCCCCCATCCCCCGAGGGGGGGGGGTATGCGTAATGCATTTTTTCCCAGCGCAAACAAAAAAAAAAAAAAAAAAAAGGTTAGGTTAGGTTAGGTTAGGTTAGGTTAGGTTAGGTTAGGTTAGGTTAGGTTAGGTTGGGGCACGCCCTTATAGCGGCGGTAAGACCCGTCATGGAGGATTGGCTCGAGAGGCGCCACGGCGCCCTCTCTTACCGGCTGACGCAGGTGCTGTCCGGACACGGGTGCTTCGGCAGGTACCTGTGTCGCATCGGTCGCGAGCCAACGCCCGGTTGTCACCACTGTGAGGGCTGCGCCGAGGACACGGCGCAGCACACGCTGACCGCCTGCCCCGCTTGGGCAGAGCAACGCCGTGGCCTCGTTGCGGCCACCGGTGGTGACCTCTCGCTTCCGACCTTGGTTCGCTCCATGGTCCGGAGCGAGAACGCGTGGGACGCCGCCGCCTCGTTTTGCGAGCACGTCATGCTCGCCAAGGAGGCGGCGGAGAGGGAGAGAGAAATCTCAACCCCTCTCCCGTCCCGAAGGAGACGCACCGGGCGCCGGAGGGCGCTCACTGACCTCCGGCCTCCATGAGCTGTGGCCTGCGGGCGGCCGACGTGGGTCGTCGGCCGCCCGATCAGAGAACGGCCCAGTAGGAAGGGGCCGCCGGTGACACGCAGGGGGACCGTGTCGCCGGCACTATGGCCCGGGTAAGTGGCGCGGCTGGCAACCGCGTCCCACTCCGGGAGTGGGAGTGAGTTGTGGGGAGGGCGTGCAGCACGCCTCCCCCTAAGGTTAGGTGGTCGCCGTCTCAGGCGACCCGCCACTGCCGGAGTCGCGGAAGAATCTTTGTTCCCGTGACTCCGGCGCTACAGTGGTGTTACGAGACCTCCCGTGGTTTTTTAGTCGGTAGGGCGCCCTTTTCAGGGCGAGGAGTCCGACACTGTTCACCGTCGCATCCCCCGCGGCGGTGTTCGTGCATTAAGCATTTTTCCACGGGGCCACAAAAAAAAAAAAAAAAAGGTTAGGTTAGGTTAGGTTAGGTTAGGTTAGGTTAGGTTAGGTTAGGTTAGGTTAGGTTAGGTTTTTTTTTTTTTTTTTTTTTTTTTTTTTTTTTTTTTTTTTTTTTTTTTTTTTTTTTTTTTTTTTTTTTTTTGAGCCAAAACCGCCATGTTTATGGCGCCTATAATTTCTATCCTCTTGCATACCAGTTCTCGCTTTTGTGCCTCTCGTACTTTCATGCTGCATACTGTATCTTTCTTATAACCGTCTTCATACATTCTCGTGGGTGGGACTCCCACTTCCAAAACTAACTATACTATTTCTTTATTTTCTTTATTTTATTTATTTAGGGAAAATAATTATGCTGCGACGTTTGTTTTTATTTTACAACATTTCTTAATTTCCTTATATGTCTATTTATTTTCTATTATATTATATACATATATTATATTACTTATTATCTATTTTTCTAATACATTACAAAAGGGGTGCTTACACTATACCATACTTAATTATACTTTTGTTTATTCTACTGCTTACTACTTCTAATTTGTACTTCTATTTCTATGCTTCTTATTTTATAGCTATAATATAAAAGGAAACATAGTTTTATACTGTTTTATTTCTATTTATAACACTTATGGCCACATTTTCGCAGTATGCTAAGAATACTTTCCTATTTTTGCTCCTTATCATCTCCCTCACACTGTCCCTTGTCAGTACGGTGTCCATTTCGCATTCCAGCCTGTACCTTTCCCTAGCGAAGACTGGGCAATCTATAAGAATGTGCTGGACACTTTCCGTTGCGCTAGGGTCACAGGCGCACGATGGGCTCTCCTTACACTTGAAGCGGTTCAAGTATTCGGAAAACCCACCGTGCCCCGTGAATACCTGTGTGAGGACGCCTGTCGGCTGCACCTGTTTTACAATACGGAATGCCGCTATTGCGTCTGGAAAAAACATTCTCGTCACTGAGGCCGTCTCGCCAGACACATATCTCCGATTCCATTCATCGAGCGATCCCATGCGGATCTGACTTCTGATGAATGAAATCGGACATTGGTCATAGTCCGGCTTCCTCCGCGACGACAATGCTGCCTCCTTTGCCAACTCGTCCGCACGCTCATTTCCCGGCAGGTCCGCGTGGGCCTTGATCCAGAACAGAGACACAGCTTTGCTCTGGTCCAAAGCGCGAGCCAGGTTGGCTCGCGCGCGAACCGCCAGGGGATGGAGCGAGTCATGGTTTGCCAGCGTCTGCAATGCTGACATTGAGTCACTGTACAACCCATAACTCGTCTCATTGCGTTTCAGGATGACATCCGTTGCTTTGCAAATGGCCAGGAGTTCCGCCTGGTAGACCGTGCAGTACGCGGCTAGGCTAAGTTTGAGGTTCTGGACTTCGCCAGCATTATCCCATAAGGACAATGCGGCGCCGACCTTTCCCTCAATCTTGCTGCCGTCAGTGAATATTCGCACTGTCTGCACGTTGTTATCGTCTACCTGCTGTTGATCAGCGAGGCAGACGAACTCCAGGGGCATTCGCTCAGCAGGATGAGGGGCTTCTGCAAACCGTACAACACTCTCAATCTCTCTATCCCCCGGCACAAACTGGGATGACCCTCTCCTCGCCTCATACATGGCAGCTGCTTCTTGTATGCGGAGATCTAGAGGAAGTATTCCAGAGAGCACCAGCGCGGAATTGAGAGAGACAGTACGGTACGATTTGCAGAGCTTCTGGACGAAACCCCGCTGGACAGAGCCTAGCTTCTTCCGTATACCCAGCTTAGCGGTAGCGGGAGCCCAGGCGCCAGCCGCGTACGTGATGATCGGCTCTATTGTTGCTGTGTAGATGGTGTGTATTACGTCGCGGTTTAATCCCCAACTAACTTTAGCGGCGCGGGACAGCTGTTTATAAATATTCGTCGCCTTCTTACAGACGTTTGCGGTGTGTTCGTTGAACGTAAGTTTCTCATCGATGGTGAGTCCCAGCAACTTCATGCTTTTCACCATACCAATATCGACTCCGGCCATGTTCAAGATTGGGGTGTCGTACTTGAGCTTGTTAGTGACGACCATCGCACAAGTTTTGTGCGGCGCGAACTTCAGTTTGTTTTTAACTCCCCAATCCTGGACATGGGCGAGCGCCGCATTGGTGATCCTGGAGACTTCTGTCGCCGTGTCCCCATCCACGATGAGTACGATGTCGTCCGCGAAAGCCTGGACGAAATTCCCACGCCGTTTCAACTCCTGCAGCAGTGGGTCAAGAAGAAGGTTCCACAGGATAGGGCCTCCGATTGACCCTTGGACACAGCCTTTGTTGGTCTCTCTTGTGCATTCCTCCCCGGCATAACGAACCCTAACTTTCCTACTGTCGAGATAACTATCTAGTAGCCTCCTGGTGTTCACCGGGCACTGTTCCTCAGCCAGTCTGACCCTAATAGCCGGCCACCAGGCACTATCGAAGGCCCCCTCTATATCCAATGACACCAGAACAATTAGCTTTTTCAGCCTCAACTTGTTCCGTACGTGTTGCATTAGAGTATAGAGGGCGTCCTCGGTGCTCCTCTGGGGCATAAAGCCAAACTGACGAGTACTTAACCGCGGCACGAGCTGCCATTTAATCCGTGCTACTATCATCCTCTCCAGGACCTTCCCCAAGACCGGCAGTAAACCTATCGGTCTGTATGACTTGGGGCTCTGATAATTATCCTTGCCCGGTTTTCGGAGGACCACCACCGTAGCCTCTTTCCAGATGTCCGGGAAATGTGCCAGTTCTAGGCATTTGTTGTATAGGGCAAGGAAAGCGTCCGGGTCCTGGTAGATAGCTCGACTGCAGATATCTGATGTTAGTCCATCCCCTCCTGGTGCCTTTTTAGGATTAAAACCTGCCACTGCGGTCTTCAGTTCCAGCGTCGTAAAGGGTGGGTCATGGTATTCATCATGAACCCAATCATTTACTCTTCTGGCAGCTTCTCTGATTCGTCTGTGGTCTGCGTTGTCCTTTTCTTCTGTGTCCTTTGGATAGAACGTATCTGCAAGTAGGGCTGCCGATTCTCTTGGGTTTAGGAATGCACCTTCGTTAGTTAAGGTCAAGTCTTCCTGTCTCTTGGTGGTCCTACCTATGATCCTGTAGATACCTTCCCACACTCCTTCCCGGTCTTGTTTACGACAAAACTCCTTCCAACTGGCGACTTGGGCTTTCTTTGCTTGGATCTCATACTCTTGTTTTGCTTTCAGGTAGTCGTCGACGACCATCGCTCTCCGGACCGGTGCGGCGTTGCGGATGCGGTTCTTCTTTCTCGTCACATTCTTCCTCATCGCAGCGAGCTCCTCGGACCACCACGGAAAAGTAAGTTTTGGTTTGTTATTAAATTTGGGTATAGAATGTTTGCATGCTTCTTCTATCAGATCTCTGTATAAAATAACTATTTCTTCTAATTTTTGTTTACTGTTTATTTCCATGATGTTAACTAAATTTAATTTATTTGCAACTTTTAACTCACTTAATTTTATCCTAAAACTTTCCCAGTTGGCTTTTTTAGTATTGAACTTTCTTGTAGTCCTAATAGTATTCATCCCTTTTTCCCTTTTTACCTTTAAGTTAAAAAATATCGTGTTGTGGTCCGAGGATGTTGCCCCTGTGTCGACCCGCCAGCCGTCTACCAGGTCAAATAAGTCGAGCGAACATGCCGTGACGTCCACATGGCTTTTATACGCTCTACCACCTCTCATGGTGTCAAATGTAGGCGTGTCGCCAGTGTTCAGTACCTGAAGCTCCAACTCTTCCAGGGTCCCGGACATTTCTTCACCCCTGGGGTCCTCGATCATGCTGCCCCACCAGGAACTCTTCGCGTTTGCGTCGCCGCCGATCAGCAATCTACCGTTGGCCACTTCCAGTTTGATCTGGGCGATTTGGTTCAGGTATGGCCCCATAGGTTGGTCTGGCTCGAAATAGTATGAGACTACTGCGATTTCCCAGGCTTTGGTCCGGATTCCCACCACGACGATGTTGTTTGTGGTGAGTTTCGGGTGGGGGATGACGTCGAGGTCATCATCAAAGACGGCTATTGCCGCCTTCACCCTCCCACTTCCTTCATCCTCGCACTGGTAGATTCTCGCACCACGGTAGCTCCTCATACTTCGCCTCGCTCCCACGTAGGGCTCCTGAATCAGCGCCCATGCGACCTTCCGTTCACTGGCCTCTATAAAGAGTTCGGTGGTTGCCAGTTCCTTCCGCTGTAGATTTGCTTGGGCCACACGGTATGGTCTTGCTAGTTGTTGGACAGGAGTGTTCGTTGGGACCACCTCAGCAATAAGCTATAGCTGTTCTCGCTATTGCGTCCCACTTCTTTCTTATAGCGCAATCCGAGCTAAACGCGTTGTGGTCGGTTTTATCTAGTCTCGCGTGAGTGCAGTTGCAGCATGTCGGTGATGAGCCTGCCAGCCATTCCGCGCAGTCGTTTTTTAAGTGCGGTCCGCCACAGTGGCTGCACTTCTCCACTGCTTCAGTGCATAAGCGTCTACTGTGCCCGTATCCCAGGCAAAGCGAGCATTGGAGGAGCGGGCTCTGGTCTTCGGCCCTGACTCTTTGCAGGTCTATATAGACGTGTCCTCTCTCCATTACCCGTTTCCAGATACTAGGCGATACACTGAGCACTATGTGTCCTGTGTGCGGATTTCTTGCTCTCTTTCTATATTTTACTGCCAACCTGTCAGGTTAGGTTAGGTTAGGTTAGGTTAGGTTAGGTTAGGTTAGGTTAGGTTAGGTTAGGTTAGGTTAGGTTAGGTTAGGTTAGGTTAGGTTAGGTTAGGTTAGGTTAGGTTAGGTTAGGTTAGGTTAGGTTAGGTTAGGTTAGGTTAGGTTAGGTTAGGTTAGGTTTTTTTTTTTTAAGTATGTTATATGGAAAAAGGAAAGGGTAACGCTAAGTATACGTCTGCGCCTTTCCTATGTGAGAGAAGATAAGAGAAAAGGGTTTGAGAGAGATTGGGTGAGAATGATGTGAGTGGGTAGGAGTAGATGGATATATATAATTATATGTAATAAATAAAACACTATGACCCCCTTTATTGCACAAGGCAGCAAGTGGTTAGCCTGCTAAATTGTGCCGTAGAGGAGGGCACTTGTAGAGAAGTAGGGGTAAATAAATGAAGACAAAAGAAGAGAATAATATTTTTGGTTTTGTGTTTTTTAAAATGTTTTTGGTTTTTAAGGTTTTTGCATAACAAAGAAAAGCTTATTCTAAGACAGTATAAAATCTTATATCTAATAAACTTAAATCTAGATAACTGTAAAGGACCAATATACTATGTACAGAGGGTTGCCCCTAAGTGTAATTGTATAAGAAAAGATTGTGTACAAAAGAAAGTGAAAGAAGTACAGGGTGTGAAATTGTGAATTGTAGAATATTTACAGTGGTCCTTTACATGGGACTTAAATCTAGACACAGTTATATACAGAAAGAAAATTGAAAATAGTGTGTAGTAGAGAGGTAAGTGTGTGAGAGACAAAGTGAGTCCGCAAAAGCGGCGCCTGAGACAGGCATACAACAAGGCGCGGTAGGCAACCTGAAAACAGAATTTAACTGGACATTAAAGAGGGGGGAGGTGAGGAGACACCAGCAGGAGGCCCCTGTATGCCGCCCCACACAAACGTAAGGCATAAGTGAAGTAACAATCGGGTTTGGGTAAAGTGTGAGTGGATAGTATAATGTGTGGCATAAGCCACGCCCAAGATTATTATGATTTGTAAGGTTGATGAATTTGATAAGTTAATGTGTATGTTGTGTGTATGTGTGTGTTTGTATGACTATGGTCCATAGTCGATCCTTAGTTTAAGTTTGTTTAGGGCATGAACCAAACGAGGGCAAGTGGATGAGGTGGCACTGTGTTTTGTGTTACATGGCCGATTGAACTTTTTTACGAACTGCACACAATTGTAGCAGTCCGTTGCCTTGTTGTCCCTTTTTACAGGGCAGTCCTTATAGACGTGTGTGAGGGACGAGCAATGCGAGCAGATGGTTTTGTCGGCCGTACAGTTCTTCCGGGTATGGCCGAACTGCAGGCAAGAGTAGCATTGGAGGAGCGGGGAATACTCCTCAACATGGACCCGCTGGTGGTCCAAATTAACCCTCCCAAAACTGAGAAGCTTTCTCCATAAGGGAGGGGACACCACGAAGACAGCGTTATATAAGTCGTCATTTCGGTTGCCCCTTTTGAACCGAAAGACTATGTCGGTGAGTTTGTGTGAGAGTTGGAGACCGTTTTGCTCGAGAATTATGGTTGAGAGTTCCTCAGTGGGAATCTCGTTAGGGATTCCCTTAGCCACCAGCATGGGTTTTAGTTTTTTAGATTTCTCGGCAGACAAATTGGCTGCCTCGAAATTAACTTTATGGAGGGCAATATCCCGTGCACCCTCGCTATCAAATTCGACCCTAAGCTTATTGTTAGAGACGAATTTGACATCAGAGGGGCAGAAGTTTGTGTCCCGGAAGGTTACTTCCGAGCGAAAAATTTTGAGTGTCTCCTTAGGGGCGACCACCTCCTTCTTGGAAGAGACGATGATCGCCGGCTTGGAGGTTGGTAAAACTGGGGGGATGGCAGGGCGTGGGGTTTGGCACATGGCTTCCACGGCAGCAGCGTACGAAGACGGCCGAGTGGGTTGAGTGGTTTGAGAGGGGGCAGGGGCAGAGGGGGCAAGGGTCTTAGTAAGGTTGGCAATCTCAGCCTTCATTGCCTTTGTGACCTCGGAGATGATACTCTCCTTGAGGCTTTCCTGACTCTTGGGGTCAGGAATAGATGGTGGTGGTGCAGCCTGGATGGGGGTGGGAGCAGGGAAGCGAGGATAAGTTAAAATCTGCTCAAAGATGTAGAGAATAGAATTCTTATTCTCTTTTTTAAGGCTCTTGCCCTCTGTGAGAAGTTTCTTGCATTGGGTGATCTTTTCCTTTAAAAAGTCGCGCAAGCATTCATCAAGTGGATTGATGTTAGCGGTGTTGGAATCGATGTTAGGGGTGGGCGGGCGATAGGCCTCTCTGACAGATGGCTCGTAGAACATCTCGCCGAGTCCCTCCTCGTCTGACAAAATCAGAGAGTCGAAGCTCCCGGCGAGCTGCCTGCTTGCTGCCTTGTAGGCTGAGAATACCTCAGCAGAAGATTTAGAGCCCCCAGGGGGGGGCTTGTGTGAGGCCATTTTAGGCCTAGATCCCAAAGTGGGGGCCAGAAAAAGGGGTTGGTGCTGTCCTCCTGTGGTAAAAGAGGTGGGGGAATCTGAATCTAAACAATGCTATGCTAGTTCCCAAGATGTGTGCTAAGAAATATACAAAAATTGAGAAAAAACAAAAAATGAAGAGGGGAAAGGGGGGGTAATATATGTGAGTGGAGTGTGTACAGTGTACTTAAACTATTACAGAACTAAAAACTAAAAAATTATTAGAAAAAACGCGAAAAGTGCCTGATGCTTAACGGAATCCGAGGAGTTCGGAGACGGGACAAAGTGGCCCTATAGAGGGAGGATGTCTACTAGCCAAATGTGGTAGGGCCCCTACCAGGGCTGGTAAGGTCAGGGAGATATCAAAATAATAAGTGAAAAATTTGAGGGTAGGGGGACCGGACCAGGTCCAATCAATGTGTTACCCCTACGTTTCTATACTAAACTGAACTCAGAATTACGATAAATGGCTTGGTTCCAGAGATATGAGAGGAACCAAGTTGGAGTAAGGGTGACCTGATAAAATAATTAATTAAACTATTGAAAAAGTAAAAACCAGAGGGTGTAACTTGACCAAAACCAAGTTATCCCGGCTTGGGTTTAAAGAAATACAATACCCGACCACAAAAGGTATGGTTAAACTAATAAAAACTAAAAAGGGGAAAATTGAAATTTGGGGGGGGGGGATGTGGAGGTAGACTATGCCCGAGCTGGGTTAGGAATACTATACGATAGTATAGTATTCCTTAGCCGGTGTTAAAAACGCTCTATCTGTAGCCGTTCCCGAGATACAGGGGTTTTTAGGGGGCGCGCGAGTCGGCGACGCGTTAGCGACGTGTTTCTCGCTCTGATTTTATGGAACAAAATTATTAAAATTACTCCTCAGAAAAAGCTATATATCTTCGGAACCCTGATGGGTAGGTTTGCGCGGGTGGTACCTACAGATAGCTGAGGGTGTCCCGCACAAAACTAGATACTTCAACCCAACGCGACCCGCTGGGGTAGGCAGGTATGTGCGCGCAAAGTTGACGAAGATTTTGATAAAAAATTTGGAAAAAAATTTGAAATAATGTTAATAACTATTGAAATAATGAATTTAAAAATATGGTGAAAATTGGTTATTGAAGGGGAGGATGTCCCCTACCTGGAAATGTAACTAGGAACTACCTCACTCACACCCAGGAGTAGAGACTAGGGAAAGTCTGGAAATTCGGGCAAAAAACTAGTGTCACAGACTTTTGTCAGTAACTCCGTATCCCTTAAGAGTAGGTGGTGAAGGTGGGTACCTCCGGATAGCCAAAGGAGTCACCTACACCACTAAATATGGGGAACTAACCCGACGTGCCTGTGGGCTGAAGTTTTCGGTCGGGAAGTTAACGGAGTTAAAAACTCGTGAAAAAATTTTAAATGAAAAGTGCTAGGGGGAAAAATGCTATAACTACGTTAATTTACGTGCTAGAAACAAAATAAAAACTAGTATTTAAATGGAACAGTCTAAGCTATAAAATGAGATATTAATATCTAGCGCGTCTATGATCCTGAAAGTAGGAATGGGGGGCAAAGTGGGAAGTCTGAAAATTCTGACGAAAAATTAGTGTTCCAGACTTTAGCCAGTTACTCCGTATCCCTGATGAGAAGGTGGTGAAGGTGGGTACCTCCGGATAGCCGAAGAAGTCACCTACACCACTAAATATGGGGAACTAACCCGACGTGCCTGTGGGCCGAAGTTTTTGGTCGGGAAGTTGGCGAAGTAAAAGACTTGTGAAATTTTTTAAAAGAAAAGTGTATGAGGGAAAAATGCTGTATCTACGTTAATTTTAGTGTTAAAAACAAGATAAAAACTGTAATGGAAAGGGGAGGACCTGTACTATATAATAGAACAATAAAATATTGCGCGTCTCTAAACCCGAAAGTACAAATGAGGGGCAAAATGGGACAAGTGAAAATAGTAGGCACAAATTCGCGTTCAAGGACACGGCGTCTAACTCCGTAACCCGGATGGGTAGGTATATGGGACAAAAAGTACCCTATACTAGAAGGTCTAATCTACAAATTTAGGTGTTCAAAATTTGGGGCACGTGCCTAGGAGCCGAAGTTTCGGTCCTCAAAAATGACGGAGTTTGGCGCCAATGTCAAAAACAACAGAGTTACAAAAACTAAGATATCTTAGGAACTAAACAACATAAAATTACAAACTAAAAAGCACTAGATAGTCCACTAAATTGTCTATTTTACCTTATAGTCCAAAGGGGGTCTTACCCGATAGCTAAGACCCCAAAAGTGGCATGAAAGTTCAGAGTGTCAAATTGAAAATAGTTTATGGTGGTTTTGGGGTCCAAGACCCTCGAAAACCAAAGCTTGTGATATAGATTATAGTAGAGGACTACATAGGGAGTAAGAATCTGTAGTTAGAATTTACCTAACTAGCTCCAGAAGGGAGTTAGTACTTTAGGTCTTAACTTTAAAAGGGCTATAACTTGGTCATTTATGAGTGGATGGAAGGCAAACTTTGTGAGTACATAGAGGGGGTTAATACGCTTCTAATGGTGTACAAAAATGCATATGTTACCGCTTTAGTTTTCGAGCGCCGGACGAAAAACACTTTCCGGGCCCTCCCAAAAGTAGGTCTTGCGCGATCCTACTTCAGGGGGATACCGGAGGGTCACTGTCACAACACTATCACGTCCGCGGCACTTTTACACGTCTTTTGACACTAAAACCATGTTTGTAAGTCTTATATAGCCACTTTTATGAATTTTTTCGACACGAGCGCTTGCTACATCGACCGTTCTCGGCGCCAGAACATCGCGGACTGGTTAGGTTAGGTTAGGTTAGGTTAGGTTAGGTTAGGTTAGGTTAGGTTAGGTTAGGTTAGGTTAGGTTAGGTTAGGTTAGGTTAGGTTAGGTTAGGTTAGGTTAGGTTAGGTTAGGTTAGGTTAGGTTAGGTTAGGTTAGGTTAGGTTAGGTTAGGTTAGGTTAGGTTAGGTTAGGTTAGGTTAGGTTAGGTTAGGTTAGGTTAGGTTAGGTTAGGTTAGGTTAGGTTAGGTTAGGTTAGGTTAGGTTAGGTTAGGTTAGGTTAGGTTAGGTTAGGTTAGGTTAGGTTAGGTTAGGTTAGGTTAGGTTAGGTTAGGTTAGGTTAGGTTAGGTTAGGTTAGGTTAGGTTAGGTTAGGTTAGGTTAGGTTAGGTTAGGTTAGGTTAGGTTAGGTTAGGTTAGGTTAGGTTAGGTTAGGTTAGGTTAGGTTAGGTTAGGTTAGGTTAGGTTAGGTTAGGTTAGGTTAGGTTAGGTTAGGTTAGGTTAGGTTAGGTTAGGTTAGGTTAGGTTAGGTTAGGTTAGGTTAGGTTAGGTTAGGTTAGGTTAGGTTAGGTTAGGTTAGGTTAGGTTAGGTTAGGTTAGGTTAGGTTAGGTTAGGTTAGGTTAGGTTAGGTTAGGTTAGGTTAGGTTAGGTTAGGTTAGGTTAGGTTAGGTTAGGTTAGGTTAGGTTAGGTTAGGTTAGGTTAGGTTAGGTTAGGTTAGGTTAGGTTAGGTTAGGTTAGGTTAGGTTAGGTTAGGTTAGGTTAGGTTAGGTTAGGTTAGGTTAGGTTAGGTTAGGTTAGGTTAGGTTAGGTTAGGTTAGGTTAGGTTAGGTTAGGTTAGGTTAGGTTAGGTTAGGTTAGGTTAGGTTAGGTTAGGTTAGGTTAGGTTAGGTTAGGTTAGGTTAGGTTAGGTTAGGTTAGGTTAGGTTAGGTTAGGTTAGGTTAGGTTAGGTTAGGTTAGGTTAGGTTAGGTTAGGTTAGGTTAGGTTAGGTTAGGTTAGGTTAGGTTAGGTTAGGTTAGGTTAGGTTAGGTTAGGTTAGGTTAGGTTAGGTTAGGTTAGGTTAGGTTAGGTTAGGTTAGGTTAGGTTAGGTTAGGTTAGGTTAGGTTAGGTTAGGTTAGGTTAGGTTAGGTTAGGTTAGGTTAGGTTAGGTTAGGTTAGGTTAGGTTAGGTTAGGTTAGGTTAGGTTAGGTTAGGTTAGGTTAGGTTAGGTTAGGTTTTTTTTTAAGTATGTTATATGGAAAAAGGAAAGGGTAACGCTAAGTATACGTCTGCGCCTTTCCTATGTGAGAGAAGATAAGAGAAAAGGGTTTGAGAGAGATTGGGTGAGAATGATGTGAGTGGGTAGGAGTAGATGGATATATATAATTATATATAATAAATAAAACACTATGACCCCCTAAATTGCACAAAGCAGCAGGTGGTTAGCCTGCTAAATTGTGCCGTAGAGGGGGGCACTTGTAGAGAAGTAGGGGTGTAAATAAATGAAGACAGGTGGAGAAAATAATATTTTTGGTTTTAAGTTTTTTTTAAATATTTTTGGGTTTTTGTAGTTTTTGCATAACATAAGAAAAAGCTTATTCTAAGATAATAAAAATCTTATAACTAATAAACTTAAATCTAGATAACTGTAAAGGACCATTATACTATATACAGAGGGTTGCCCCAAAGTGTTATTGTATAAGAAAAGATTGTGTATAAGTAAAAGTGAGAGAAGTATAGAATGTGATGTTGCGAATTGTAAAATATTTACAGTGGTCCTTTACATGGAACTTAAATCTAGACACAGTTATATACAGAAAGAACATTGAAAATAGTGTGTAGTAGAGAGGTAAGTGTGTGAGAGACAAAGTGAGTCCGCAAAAGCGGCGCCTGAGACAGGCATACAACAAGGCGCGGTAGGCAACCTGAAAACAGAATTTAACTGGACAGTGAAGAGGGGGGAGGTGAGGAGACACCAGCAGGAGGCCCCTGTATGCCGCCCCACACAAACGTCAGGCATAAGTGAAGTAACAATCGGGTTTGGGTAGAGTGTGAGTGGATAGTATAATGTGTGGCATAAGCCACGCCCAAGATTATTATGATTTGTAAGGTTGATGAATTTGATAAGTTAATGTGTATGTTGTGTGTATGTGTGTGTTTGTATGACTATGGTCCATAGTCGATCCTTAGTTTAAGTTTGTTTAGGGCATGAACCAAACGAGGGCAAGTGGATGAGGTAGCACTGTGTTTTGTATTACATGGCCGATTGTACTTTTTTACGAACTGCACACAATTGTAGCAGTCCGTTGCCTTGTTGTCCCTTTTTACAGGGCAGTCCTTATAGACGTGTGTGAGGGACGAGCAATGCGAGCAGATGGTTGGTTAGGTTAGGTTAGGTTAGGTTAGGTTAGGTTAGGTTAGGTTAGGTTAGGTTAGGTTAGGTTAGGTTAGGTTAGGTTAGGTTAGGTTAGGTTAGGTTAGGTTAGGTTAGGTTAGGTTAGGTTAGGTTAGGTTAGGTTAGGTTAGGTTAGGTTAGGTTAGGTTAGGTTAGGTTAGGTTAGGTTAGGTTAGGTTAGGTTAGGTTAGGTTAGGTTAGGTTAGGTTAGGTTAGGTTAGGTTAGGTTAGGTTAGGTTAGGTTAGGTTAGGTTAGGTTAGGTTAGGTTAGGTTAGGTTAGGTTAGGTTAGGTTAGGTTAGGTTAGGTTAGGTTAGGTTAGGTTAGGTTAGGTTAGGTTAGGTTAGGTTAGGTTAGGTTAGGTTAGGTTAGGTTAGGTTAGGTTAGGTTAGGTTAGGTTAGGTTAGGTTAGGTTAGGTTAGGTTAGGTTAGGTTAGGTTAGGTTAGGTTAGGTTAGGTTAGGTTAGGTTAGGTTAGGTTAGGTTAGGTTAGGTTAGGTTAGGTTAGGTTAGGTTAGGTTAGGTTAGG
>OX366525.1:15401065-15411065 GCA_947256265.1 Acronicta leporina | reverse complement strand
CTAACCTAACCTAACCTAACCTAACCTAACCTAACCTAACCTAACCTAACCTAACCTAACCTAACCTAACCTAACCTAACCTAACCTAACCTAACCTAACCTAACCTAACCTAACCTAACCTAACCTAACCTAACCTAACCTAACCTAACCTAACCTAACCTAACCTAACCTAACCTAACCTAACCTAACCTAACCTAACCTAACCTAACCTAACCTAACCTAACCTAACCTAACCTAACCTAACCTAACCTAACCTAACCTAACCTAACCTAACCTAACCTAACCTAACCTAACCTAACCTAACCTAACCTAACCTAACCTAACCTAACCTAACCTAACCTAACCTAACCTAACCTAACCTAACCTAACCTAACCTAACCTAACCTAACCTAACCTAACCTAACCTAACCTAACCTAACCTAACCTAACCTAACCTAACCTAACCTAACCTAACCTAACCTAACCTAACCTAACCTAACCTAACCTAACCTAACCTAACCTAACCTAACCTAACCTAACCTAACCTAACCTAACCTAACCTAACCTAACCTAACCTAACCTAACCTAACCTAACCTAACCTAACCTAACCTAACCTAACCTAACCTAACCTAACCTAACCTAACCTAACCTAACCTAACCTAACCTAACCTAACCTAACCTAACCTAACCTAACCTAACCTAACCTAACCTAACCTAACCTAACCTAACCTAACCTAACCTAACCTAACCTAACCTAACCTAACCTAACCTAACCTAACCTAACCTAACCTAACCTAACCTAACCTAACCTAACCTAACCTAACCTAACCTAACCTAACCTAACCTAACCTAACCTAACCTAACCTAACCTAACCTAACCTAACCTAACCTAACCTAACCTAACCTAACCTAACCTAACCTAACCTAACCTAACCTAACCTAACCTAACCTAACCTAACCTAACCTAACCTAACCTAACCTAACCTAACCTAACCTAACCTAACCTAACCTAACCTAACCTAACCTAACCTAACCTAACCTAACCTAACCTAACCTAACCTAACCTAACCTAACCTAACCTAACCTAACCTAACCTAACCTAACCTAACCTAACCTAACCTAACCTAACCTAACCTAACCTAACCTAACCTAACCTAACCTAACCTAACCTAACCTAACCTAACCTAACCTAACCTAACCTAACCTAACCTAACCTAACCTAACCTAACCTAACCTAACCTAACCTAACCTAACCTAACCTAACCTAACCTAACCTAACCTAACCTAACCTAACCTAACCTAACCTAACCTAACCTAACCTAACCTAACCTAACCTAACCTAACCTAACCTAACCTAACCTAACCTAACCTAACCTAACCTAACCTAACCTAACCTAACCTAACCTAACCTAACCTAACCTAACCTAACCTAACCTAACCTAACCTAACCTAACCTAACCTAACCTAACCTAACCTAACCTAACCTAACCTAACCTAACCTAACCTAACCTAACCTAACCTAACCTAACCTAACCTAACCTAACCTAACCTAACCTAACCTAACCTAACCTAACCTAACCTAACCTAACCTAACCTAACCTAACCTAACCTAACCTAACCTAACCTAACCTAACCTAACCTAACCTAACCTAACCTAACCTAACCTAACCTAACCTAACCTAACCTAACCTAACCTAACCTAACCTAACCTAACCTAACCTAACCTAACCTAACCTAACCTAACCTAACCTAACCTAACCTAACCTAACCTAACCTAACCTAACCTAACCTAACCTAACCTAACCTAACCTAACCTAACCTAACCTAACCTAACCTAACCTAACCTAACCTAACCTAACCTAACCTAACCTAACCTAACCTAACCTAACCTAACCTAACCTAACCTAACCTAACCTAACCTAACCTAACCTAACCTAACCTAACCTAACCTAACCTAACCTAACCTAACCTAACCTAACCTAACCTAACCTAACCTAACCTAACCTAACCTAACCTAACCTAACCTAACCTAACCTAACCTAACCTAACCTAACCTAACCTAACCTAACCTAACCTAACCTAACCTAACCTAACCTAACCTAACCTAACCTAACCTAACCTAACCTAACCTAACCTAACCTAACCTAACCTAACCTAACCTAACCTAACCTAACCTAACCTAACCTAACCTAACCTAACCTAACCTAACCTAACCTAACCTAACCTAACCTAACCTAACCTAACCTAACCTAACCTAACCTAACCTAACCTAACCTAACCTAACCTAACCTAACCTAACCTAACCTAACCTAACCTAACCTAACCTAACCTAACCTAACCTAACCTAACCTAACCTAACCTAACCTAACCTAACCTAACCTAACCTAACCTAACCTAACCTAACCTAACCTAACCTAACCTAACCTAACCTAACCTAACCTAACCTAACCTAACCTAACCTAACCTAACCTAACCTAACCTAACCTAACCTAACCTAACCTAACCTAACCTAACCTAACCTAACCTAACCTAACCTAACCTAACCTAACCTAACCTAACCTAACCTAACCTAACCTAACCTAACCTAACCTAACCTAACCTAACCTAACCTAACCTAACCTAACCTAACCTAACCTAACCTAACCTAACCTAACCTAACCTAACCTAACCTAACCTAACCTAACCTAACCTAACCTAACCTAACCTAACCTAACCTAACCTAACCTAACCTAACCTAACCTAACCTAACCTAACCTAACCTAACCTAACCTAACCTAACCTAACCTAACCTAACCTAACCTAACCTAACCTAACCTAACCTAACCTAACCTAACCTAACCTAACCTAACCTAACCTAACCTAACCTAACCTAACCTAACCTAACCTAACCTAACCTAACCTAACCTAACCTAACCTAACCTAACCTAACCTAACCTAACCTAACCTAACCTAACCTAACCTAACCTAACCTAACCTAACCTAACCTAACCTAACCTAACCTAACCTAACCTAACCTAACCTAACCTAACCTAACCTAACCTAACCTAACCTAACCTAACCTAACCTAACCTAACCTAACCTAACCTAACCTAACCTAACCTAACCTAACCTAACCTAACCTAACCTAACCTAACCTAACCTAACCTAACCTAACCTAACCTAACCTAACCTAACCTAACCTAACCTAACCTAACCTAACCTAACCTAACCTAACCTAACCTAACCTAACCTAACCTAACCTAACCTAACCTAACCTAACCTAACCTAACCTAACCTAACCTAACCTAACCTAACCTAACCTAACCTAACCTAACCTAACCTAACCTAACCTAACCTAACCTAACCTAACCTAACCTAACCTAACCTAACCTAACCTAACCTAACCTAACCTAACCTAACCTAACCTAACCTAACCTAACCTAACCTAACCTAACCTAACCTAACCTAACCTAACCTAACCTAACCTAACCTAACCTAACCTAACCTAACCTAACCTAACCTAACCTAACCTAACCTAACCTAACCTAACCTAACCTAACCTAACCTAACCTAACCTAACCTAACCTAACCTAACCTAACCTAACCTAACCTAACCTAACCTAACCTAACCTAACCTAACCTAACCTAACCTAACCTAACCTAACCTAACCTAACCTAACCTAACCTAACCTAACCTAACCTAACCTAACCTAACCTAACCTAACCTAACCTAACCTAACCTAACCTAACCTAACCTAACCTAACCTAACCTAACCTAACCTAACCTAACCTAACCTAACCTAACCTAACCTAACCTAACCTAACCTAACCTAACCTAACCTAACCTAACCTAACCTAACCTAACCTAACCTAACCTAACCTAACCTAACCTAACCTAACCTAACCTAACCTAACCTAACCTAACCTAACCTAACCTAACCTAACCTAACCTAACCTAACCTAACCTAACCTAACCTAACCTAACCTAACCTAACCTAACCTAACCTAACCTAACCTAACCTAACCTAACCTAACCTAACCTAACCTAACCTAACCTAACCTAACCTAACCTAACCTAACCTAACCTAACCTAACCTAACCTAACCTAACCTAACCTAACCTAACCTAACCTAACCTAACCTAACCTAACCTAACCTAACCTAACCTAACCTAACCTAACCTAACCTAACCTAACCTAACCTAACCTAACCTAACCTAACCTAACCTAACCTAACCTAACCTAACCTAACCTAACCTAACCTAACCTAACCTAACCTAACCTAACCTAACCTAACCTAACCTAACCTAACCTAACCTAACCTAACCTAACCTAACCTAACCTAACCTAACCTAACCTAACCTAACCTAACCTAACCTAACCTAACCTAACCTAACCTAACCTAACCTAACCTAACCTAACCTAACCTAACCTAACCTAACCTAACCTAACCTAACCTAACCTAACCTAACCTAACCTAACCTAACCTAACCTAACCTAACCTAACCTAACCTAACCTAACCTAACCTAACCTAACCTAACCTAACCTAACCTAACCTAACCTAACCTAACCTAACCTAACCTAACCTAACCTAACCTAACCTAACCTAACCTAACCTAACCTAACCTAACCTAACCTAACCTAACCTAACCTAACCTAACCTAACCTAACCTAACCTAACCTAACCTAACCTAACCTAACCTAACCTAACCTAACCTAACCTAACCTAACCTAACCTAACCTAACCTAACCTAACCTAACCTAACCTAACCTAACCTAACCTAACCTAACCTAACCTAACCTAACCTAACCTAACCTAACCTAACCTAACCTAACCTAACCTAACCTAACCTAACCTAACCTAACCTAACCTAACCTAACCTAACCTAACCTAACCTAACCTAACCTAACCTAACCTAACCTAACCTAACCTAACCTAACCTAACCTAACCTAACCTAACCTAACCTAACCTAACCTAACCTAACCTAACCTAACCTAACCTAACCTAACCTAACCTAACCTAACCTAACCTAACCTAACCTAACCTAACCTAACCTAACCTAACCTAACCTAACCTAACCTAACCTAACCTAACCTAACCTAACCTAACCTAACCTAACCTAACCTAACCTAACCTAACCTAACCTAACCTAACCTAACCTAACCTAACCTAACCTAACCTAACCTAACCTAACCTAACCTAACCTAACCTAACCTAACCTAACCTAACCTAACCTAACCTAACCTAACCTAACCTAACCTAACCTAACCTAACCTAACCTAACCTAACCTAACCTAACCTAACCTAACCTAACCTAACCTAACCTAACCTAACCTAACCTAACCTAACCTAACCTAACCTAACCTAACCTAACCTAACCTAACCTAACCTAACCTAACCTAACCTAACCTAACCTAACCTAACCTAACCTAACCTAACCTAACCTAACCTAACCTAACCTAACCTAACCTAACCTAACCTAACCTAACCTAACCTAACCTAACCTAACCTAACCTAACCTAACCTAACCTAACCTAACCTAACCTAACCTAACCTAACCTAACCTAACCTAACCTAACCTAACCTAACCTAACCTAACCTAACCTAACCTAACCTAACCTAACCTAACCTAACCTAACCTAACCTAACCTAACCTAACCTAACCTAACCTAACCTAACCTAACCTAACCTAACCTAACCTAACCTAACCTAACCTAACCTAACCTAACCTAACCTAACCTAACCTAACCTAACCTAACCTAACCTAACCTAACCTAACCTAACCTAACCTAACCTAACCTAACCTAACCTAACCTAACCTAACCTAACCTAACCTAACCTAACCTAACCTAACCTAACCTAACCTAACCTAACCTAACCTAACCTAACCTAACCTAACCTAACCTAACCTAACCTAACCTAACCTAACCTAACCTAACCTAACCTAACCTAACCTAACCTAACCTAACCTAACCTAACCTAACCTAACCTAACCTAACCTAACCTAACCTAACCAGTCCGCGATGTTCTGGCGCCGAGAACGGTCGATGTAGCAAGCGCTCGTGTCGAAAAAATTCATAAAAGTGGCTATATAAGACTTACAAACATGGTTTTAGTGTCAAAAGACGTGTAAAAGTGCCGCGGACGTGATAGTGTTGTGACAGTGACCCTCCGGTATCCCCCTGAAGTAGGATCGCGCAAGACCTACTTTTGGGAGGGCCCGGAAAGTGTTTTTCGTCCGGCGCTCGAAAACTAAAGCGGTAACATATGCATTTTTGTACACCATTAGAAGCGTATTAACCCCCTCTATGTACTCACAAAGTTTGCCTTCCATCCACTCATAAATGACCAAGTTATAGCCCTTTTAAAGTTAAGACCTAAAGTACTAACTCCCTTCTGGAGTTAGTTAGGTAAATTCTAACTACAGATTCTTACTCCCTATGTAGTCCTCTACTATAATCTATATCACAAGCTTTGGTTTTCGAGGGTCTTGGACCCCAAAACCACCATAAACTATTTTCAATTTGACACTCTGAACTTTCATGCCACTTTTGGGGTCTTAGCTATCGGGTAAGACCCCCTTTGGACTATAAGGTAAAATAGACAATTTAGTGGACTATCTAGTGCTTTTTAGTTTATAATTTTATGTTGTTTAGTTCCTAAGATATCTTAGTTTTTGTAACTCTGTTAATTTTGACATTGGCGCCAAACTCCGTCATTTTTGAGGACCGAAACTTCGGCTCCTAGGTACGTGCCCCAAATTTTGAACACCTTAATTTGTAGATTAGACCTTCTAGTATTGGGTACTTTTTGTCCCATATACCTACCCATCCGGGTTACGGAGTTAGACGCCGTGTCCTTGAACGCGAATTTGTGCCTATTATTTTTACTTGTCCCATTTTGCCCCTCATTTGTACTTTCAGGTTCAGAGACGCGCAGTATTTTATTATTCCATCTTATAGTACAGACTGTCCCCTTTATATACTAGTTTTTATTTTGTTCCTAGCACGAATATTAACGTAGTTATAGCTTTTTTCCCCCATACACTTTTCTTTTAAAATTTTTTCACAAGTCTTTTGCTTCGCCAACTTCCCGACCAAAAACTTCGGCCCAGAGGCACGTCGGGTTAGTTCCCCATATTTAGTGGTGTAGGTGACTTCTTCGGCTATCCGGAGGTACCCACCTTCACCACCTTCTCATCAGGGATACGGAGTAACTGGCTAAAGTCTGGAACACTAGTTTTTTGCCCGAATTTTCAGACTTTCTCACTTTCCCCTCATTTCTACTTTTTAGGTCATAGACGCGCAGGATTTTAGTATCTCATCTTATAGTACAGACTGTCCCCTTTATATACTAGTTTTTATTTTGTTTCTAGCACGAAAATTAACGTAGCTACAGCATTTTTCCCTCTAACACTTTTCATTTAAAATTTTTTCACAACTTTTAAACTCCGTCAACTTCCCGACCAAAAACTTCGGCCCACAGGCACGTCGGGTTAGTTCCCCATATTTAGTGGTGTGGGTGGCTCTCTTGGCTACCCGGAGGTACCCACCTTCACCACCTACTCTTAAGGGATACGGAGTTATTCACCAAAGTCTAAGACACTAGTTTTTTTGCCTGAATTCTTAGACTTTCCCTAGTCTCTACTCCTGGGTGTGAGTGAGGTAGTTTTTAGTTACATTTTCAGGTAGGGGACATCCTCCCCTTCAATAATCAATTTTCACCGTATTTTTAAGTACATTATTTCAATTGTTATTCATTTTAATTCAAATTTTTTCCAAATTTTTTGTTAAAAAACTTCGGTAACTTTGCGCGCTTATTCCTGCTTACCCCAGTGGGTCGCGTTGGGTTGAAGTATCTGGATTTGTGCGGGACACCCTCAGCTATCTGTAGGTACCACCCGCACAAACCTACCCATCAGGGTTCCGAAGATACATAGCTTTTTCTGAGGAGTAATTTTCAATAATTTTGTCCCGTAAATTAGAGCGAGAAACACGTCGCTAACGCGTCGCCGACTCGCGCGCCCCTAAAAACCCCCGTATCTCGGGAACGGCTACAGATAGAGCGTTTTTAACACCGGCTAAGGAATACTATACTATCGTATAGTATTCCTAACCCAGCTCGGGCATAGTCCACCTCCACATCCCCCCCCCCCAAATTTCAATTTTCCCCTTTTTATAGTTTATTAGTTTAATCATACCTTTTGTGGTCGGGTATTGTTTTTCTTTAAACCCAAGCCGGGATAACTTGGTTTTGGTCAAGTTACACCCTTTGGTTTTTACTTTTTCAATAGTTTAATTAATTATTTTATCAGGTCACCCTTACTCCAACTTGGTTCCTCTCATATCTCTGGAACCAAGCAATTTATCGTAATTCTGAGTTCAGTTTAGTATAAAAACGTAGGGGTAACACATCGATTGGACCTGGTCCGGTCCCCCTACCCTCAAATTTTTCATCCTTTATTTTTATATCTCCCTGACCTTACCAGCCCTGGTAGGGGCCTTACCGCATTTGGATAGTACACATCCCCCCTTTATAGGGCCACTTTGTCCCGTCTCCGAACTCCTCGGATTCTGTTAATCATCAGGCACTTTTCGCGTTTTTTCTAATAATTTTTAGTTTTTTAGTTCTGTAATAGTTTAAGTACACTGTACACACTCCATTCACATACATTACCCCCCTTTCCCCTCTTCATTTTTTGTTTTTCCTCAATTTTTGTATATTTTTTAGCATACATCTTGGGAACTAGTATAGCATCGTTTAGATTCAGACTCCCCGCCCTCTTATACGACAGGAGGACAGCACCAACCCCTTTTTCTGGCCCCCACTTTGGGATCTAGGCCTAAAATGGCCTCACACAAGCCCCCCCCTGGGGGCTCTAAATCCTCTGCTGAGGTATTCTCAGCCTACAAAGCAGCAAGCAGGCAGCTCGCCGGGAGCTTCGACTCTCTGATTTTGTCAGATGAGGAGGGACTCGGCGAGATGTTCTACGAGCCATCTGTCAGAGAGGCCTATCGCCCGCCCACCCCTAACATCGATTCCAACACCGCTAACATCAATTCACTTGATGAATGCTTGCGCGACTTTTTAAAGGAAAAGATCACCCAATGCAAGAAACTTCTCACAGAGGGCAAGAGCCTTAAAAAAGAGAATAAGAATTCTATTCTCTACATCTTTGAGCAGATTTTAACTTATCCTCGCTTCCCTGCTCCCACCCCCATCCGGGCTGCACCACCACCATCTATCCCTGACACCAAAAGTCAGGAAAGCCTCAAGGAGAGCATTATCTCCGAAGTCACTAAGGCAATGAAGGCTGAGATTGCCAACCTTACTAAGACCCTTGCCCCCTCTGCCCCTGCCCCCTCTCAAACCACTCAACCCACTCGGCCGTCGTCGTACGCTGCTGCCGTGGAAGCAATGTGTCAAACCCCACGCCCTGCCATCCCCCCAGTTTTACCCACTTCTAGGCCGGCGATCATCGTTACCTCTAAGAAGGAGGTGGTCGCCCCTAAGGAGACTCTCAAAATCTTTCGCTCGGAAGTAACCTTCCGGGACACAAACTTCTGCCCCTCTGATGTCAAATTCGTCTCTAACAACAAGCTTAGGGTCGAATTTGACAGCGAGGGTGCACGGGACATTGCCCTTCATAAAGTTAATTTCGAGGCAGCCAATTTGTCTGCCGAGAAATCCAAAAAACTAAAACCCATGCTGGTGGCTAAGGGAATCCCTAATGAGATTCCCACTGAGGAACTCTCAACCATAATTCTTGAGCAAAACGGTCTCCAACTCTCACACAAACTCACCGACATAGTCTTTCGGTTCAAAAGGGGCAACCGAAATGACGACTTATATAACGCTGTCTTCGTGGTGTCCCCTCCCTTATGGAGAAAGCTACTCAGTTTTGGGAGGGTTAATTTGGACCACCAGCGGGTCCATGTTGAGGAGTATTCCCCGCTCCTCCAATGCTACTCTTGCCTGCAGTTCGGCCATACCCGGAAGAACTGTACGGCCGACAAAACCATCTGCTCGCACTGCTCGT
>OX366525.1:15381065-15398565 GCA_947256265.1 Acronicta leporina | reverse complement strand
CTATTTGGGTGCGGTTTTCGATTTCCACATCCACAAATCACATTTATCTGTGTCTCGGGCACACCTCCACGTCCCTGGAGACCGGAAAATTTCATTTTCCTACAATTCGCATTTTTATTTTTAATTTAACATAGCAAGTTGACAGCTAAAATTTTTAGTATCCGATTTTTGACCAAATTTTGATTTAAACAGATATATAATAGTCTGGAACCGCTCCCGGCACTCGTCCCGGTGACCGCGACCTGCAACAAACAAAAATAATTAGCATTTTCTTTAATAAATTACACAAAAACACAGTTTTTATTCCATAACTTTTAGATTTTGTTCCCTGCCTACCCCCGATTAGTATACAGTTATATAGCCCTCGGCGTCCCGCTTCCGCTGGTACCCCACAAGTGGGGGTTATCTGCTGGAATTTTCAAAATTTTTGCCAAAAACAGTATTTAACGGAAACCGAGGTTACCTTAGACCTCCAACAATTTGTATAAACGCGAATAATTTCTGAACTAAAAGCCCTATTTGGGTGCGGTTTTCGATTTCCACATCCACAAATCACATTTATCTGTGTCTCGGGCACACTTCCACGTCCCTGGAGACCGGAAAATTTCATTTTCCTACAATTCGCATTTTTATTTTTAATTTAACATAGCAAGTTGACAGCTAAAATTTTTAGTATCCGATTTTTGACCTCCCGGCACTCGTCCCGGTGACCGCGACCTGCAACAAACAAAAATAATTAGCATTTTCTTTAATAAATTACACAAAAACACAGTTTTTATTCCATAACTTTTAGATTTTGTTCCCTGCCTACCCCCGATTAGTATACAGTTATATAGCCCTCGGCGTCCCGCTTCCGCTGGTACCCCACAAGTGGGGGTTATCTGCTGGAATTTTCAAAATTTTTGCCAAAAACAGTATTTAACGGAAACCGAGGTTACCTTAGACCTCCAACAATTTGTATAAACGCGAATAATTTCAGAACTAAAAGCCCTATTTGGGTGCGGTTTTCGATTTCCACATCCACAAATCACATTTATCTGTGTCTCGGGCACACTTCCACGTCCCTGGAGACCGGAAAATTTCATTTTCCTACAATTCGCATTTTTATTTTTAATTTAACATAGCAAGTTGACAGCTAAAATTTTTAGTATCCGATTTTTGACTAAATTTTGATTTAAACAGATATATAATAGTCTGGAACCGCTCCCGGCACTCGTCCCGGTGACCGCGACCTGCAACAAACAAAAATAATTAGCATTTTCTTTAATAAATTACACAAAAACACAGTTTTTATTCCATAACTTTTAGATTTTGTTCCCTGCCTACCCCCGATTAGTATACAGTTATATAGCCCTCGGCGTCCCGCTTCCGCTGGTACCCCACAAGTGGGGGTTATCTGCTGGAATTTTCAAAAAATTGCCCGCCCACCCACCCTCTTGGGGCTTGGCTAGGTGGACGAGGAATAGGTACTAAAATTTTTATTTGCATATTTTATTACTTTGACTGAATTTATTATTTATTGTGAAATTATTTTGACTCAGTATTCTGAACTGACGGTATCCCCCCTTTACAGGGATATCTGCCATTACTTAGATTGACTATTGTCTTATTGGACACATTTTACTTATTATTTTTACATTTTCATTTTATTATCTCTCCATTCATTTTTGAGTATTAGGGCAGCAAGCAGAGATAAAATGTTCGGCCACCGCACTCCGGTTAAGAGAGTCTCGGGCGCGAACACGCAAGCTTCGCCCCAAATGTCGGGGGAATCGGGACCCTCTCCTCCTCGACCAACAACAGCGCCCACAAACGTGAGGCGCTCCATCGGAGAGTGGGAAGAAGCCGGCAGTAAATACCCAAACCGCGTTGCCGAGGCGCGAGCTTGCCTTAACAAGGCTAAGCTCAACCTGTCCGCCTCGAGAAATCTCAAGACAGAGATCAAGGCGGGGGTGCTGTCGGCTATCGATCGACTCTTCGAGTTGGTCAAGGAGGCAGAAAAGGAAAAGGGAAAGCCCCAGCCCTGTCCCACTACTAAGCCTCCCCCGACCTGTAAGGACCAGGCTTGCCAGGCAAGTTTAGACCCGATCCCGACTGACCGGAGTGAGGTTCGACATGAAGAAGCCGAGCTCCTCCAGGCCCTAAAAGACCACTCCCTCCTGGTGAGGGAGTCTAATAATAAAGTGGGTGGCCTGCAGGCCAGTATTGACCAGCACACGGAACGAATGGCCGCAGCACCAGTTGCTGCCACGGCCCACGTCCCAGTCTGGGCCCCAGCGCTTCCTCAGCAACCACCTGTGCCGAATCACTCCGTCATAGTGTCCTCAACAGAGGTCATGGAGACGAGCGACGGAGTGATCGGCCGTATTAGGAAAGCGCTGGATGCCAGGACGACCGGACTCCAAGTTCAACGAGTTCGAAAGGTCAGAGACCAGAAAGTCGTCCTGACGTGTGGCAGCAAGAATGATCTGGTCAAAATGACTCAGCAGTTGTCAGTTGACAGGGACCTCCGAGTGGAGGACGCCCCGACGAAGAGGCCGTTGGTGGTGCTCAAGGATCTCCTCTCCTATAACACGGATGAGGAGATCATCGCGTCCCTTAAGGTGCAAAACGCCGCAGTTCTGGGTGATTTGAGCGGCGAGGAGTTCGCTGCCACAGTTAAGTACCGCAGACGAGCGAGGAACCCGCATGAGTGTCATGCCGTGCTGCAGGTCTCGCCTAAGCTGTGGCAGCGACTCACGGCCGCCGGTAAAGTGTACATCGACCTGCAACGTGTCAACGTGCTAGACCAGACGCCGCTCATTCAATGCACGCGGTGTCTGGGGTATGGGCACGGCCGCAGGTTGTGTAAGGAGGCGGCCGACTCGTGCTCTCACTGCGGCGAGTTGCACCTCAGGGCAGACTGTCCGAAGTTCGCTGCCGGCGAGGCTGCCAATTGCAAAAATTGCAAGCTGGCTAAAAACCCGGCAGCGAACCATAACGCCTTCGATGGTGACTGCCCTGTGCACAGGAAATGGGACGCGATAGCACGTATGACAATAGCGTACTGCTAACGCCAACGGCCTCAGAATGGACAGGAACGAGGACACCGACTTAGGGACAACGAGTAGCAGGAGTAAAGTACTCGGTGGGCTTTCTGACGCAGCGAGATTGCAAAGTCTGGACCGGAAGACCGACCTCGGAGTACGCAACACAAGTGCTGAAAACATGTTAACATGCAAGACAGGCTTGCATGGCGGAAACGACAAGTCGGTCACTGGTCCAAGTTGTATAGCAACCAATACAACATGCCGTCCTTTAAAGCCCGCCGAGGAAGAGCTTACTAACGCCGCTCTGCCCAATGTGTCCTCGTCCTCAAAACCACAGGTTCCGAAATGGCCCGGCAGGAGCCATCGACCGCGACGCAGGTGTTCTCACTTTATGGTGGATTTCCAGCACACATATGCCTACTTTATAGCATGGAAGATCCCGCACGCATATGTGTTGTTGGGAATTCTGAGACCAAAAGCACGCCTGCGTACGGTGAGCCCGAGTATAATCGAACCAGGTTCGATCTGGTGAGCAAAATTGGTAATTTTGAACATTTTTTTAATAAAAATGTAATACCCAGGTCGAGCCTGGGTCGGAAATATTGCCCACACAATGCCATTTCGGAAACCCAACACCATTCGTACCCTCCCTCGAGGTCCTGCTGAAACAGAAACCCGGCTGACGTCGATCGCACTGTACTCCGTGGACTACAGCTTGCTGATACGACTAAACCCAAACAAGGACTCTGATAATGTCAGAGGAGCCGCAGCCGAGGCAGGGGGTGGTTTTAGTCGGTAAGAGTCCGACACTACCCCAGCCACGTCACAAGTGAGGTGACTGGGGTGTCCATGAGGATTTCCACCTCCTGCTAAATTAAAAAAAAAAAAAAAAAAAAAAAAAACCTAACCTAACCTAACCTAACCTAACCTAACCTAACCTAACCTAACCTAACCTAACCTAACCTAACCTAACCTAACCTAACCTAACCTAACCTAACCTAACCTAACCTAACCTAACCTAACCTAACCTAACCTAACCTAACCTAACCTAACCTAACCTAACCTAACCTAACCTAACCTAACCTAACCTAACCTAACCTAACCTAACCTAACCTAACCTAACCTAACCTAACCTAACCTAACCTAACCTAACCTAACCTAACCTAACCTAACCTAACCTAACCTAACCTAACCTAACCTAACCTAACCTAACCTAACCTAACCTAACCTAACCTAACCTAACCTAACCTAACCTAACCTAACCTAACCTAACCTAACCTAACCTAACCTAACCTAACCTAACCTAACCTAACCTAACCTAACCTAACCTAACCTAACCTAACCTAACCTAACCTAACCTAACCTAACCTAACCTAACCTAACCTAACCTAACCTAACCTAACCTAACCAGTCCGCGATGTTCTGGCGCCGAGAACGGTCGATGTAGCAAGCGCTCGTGTCGAAAAAATTCATAAAAGTGGCTATATAAGACTTACAAACATGGTTTTAGTGTCAAAAGACGTGTAAAAGTGCCGCGGACGTGATAGTGTTGTGACAGTGACCCTCCGGTATCCCCCTGAAGTAGGATCGCGCAAGACCTACTTTTGGGAGGGCCCGGAAAGTGTTTTTCGTCCGGCGCTCGAAAACTAAAGCGGTAACATATGCATTTTTGTACACCATTAGAAGCGTATTAACCCCCTCTATGTACTCACAAAGTTTGCCTTCCATCCACTCATAAATGACCAAGTTATAGCCCTTTTAAAGTTAAGACCTAAAGTACTAACTCCCTTCTGGAGTTAGTTAGGTAAATTCTAACTACAGATTCTCACTCCCTATGTAGTCCTCTACTATAATCTATATCACAAGCTTTGGTTTTCGAGGGTCTTGGACCCCAAAACCACCATAAACTATTTTCAATTTGACACTCTGAACTTTCATGCCACTTTTGGGGTCTTAGCTATCGGGTAAGACCCCCTTTGGACTATAAGGTAAAATAGACAATTTAGTGGACTATCTAGTGCTTTTTAGTTTGTAATTTTATGTTGTTTAGTTCCTAAGATATCTTAGTTTTTGTAACTCTGTTATTTTTGACATTGGCGCCAAACTCCGTCATTTTTGAGGACCGAAACTTCGGCTCCTAGGCACGTGCCCCAAATTTTGAACAGCTTAATTTGTAGATTAGACCTTCTAGTATTGGGTACTTTTTGTCCCATATACCTACCCATCCGGGTTACGGAGTTAGACGCCGTGTCCTTGAACGCGAATTTGTGCCTACTATTTTTCACTTGTCCCATTTTGCCCCTCATTTCTACTTTCAGGTTTAGAGACGCGCAATATTTTATTGTTCTATTACATAGTACAGGTCCTCCCCTTTCCATACCAGTTTTTATCTTGTTTTTATCACTAAAATTAACGTAGATACAGCATTTTTCCCTCATACACTTTTCTTTTAAAATTTTTCACAAGTCTGTTACTTCGCCAACTTCCCGACCAAAAACTTCGGCCCACAGGCACGTCGGGTTAGTTCCCCATATTCAGTGGTGTAGGTGACTTCTTCGGCTATCCGGAGGTACCCACCTTCACCACCTTCTCATCAGGGATACGGAGTAACTGGCTAAAGTCTGGAACACTAATTTTTCGTCCGAATTTTCAGACTTCCCACTTTGCCCCCCATTCCTACTTTCAGGATCACAGACGCGCTAGATATTAATATCTCATTTTATAGCTTAGACTGTCCCATTTAAATACTAGTTTTTATTTTGTTTCTAGCACGTAAATTAACGTAGTTATAGCATTTTTCCCCCTAGCACTTTTCATTTAAAATTTTCTCACGAGTTTTTAACTCCGTCAACTTCCCGACCGAAAACTTCGGCCCACAGGCACGTCGGGTTAGTTCCCCATATTTAGTGGTGTAGGTGACTCCTTTGGCTATCCGGAGGTACCCACCTTCACCACCTACTCTTAAGGGATACGGAGTTACTGACTAAAGTCTGTGACACTAGTTTTTTGCCCGAATTTCCAGACTTTCCCTAGTCTCTACTCCTGGGTGTGAGTGAGGTAGTTTCTAATTACATTTCCAGGTAGGGGACATCCTCCCCTTCAATAACCAATTTTCACCATATTTTTAAAGTCATTATTTCAATAGTTATTAACATTATTTCAAATTTTTTTCCAAATTTTTCATCAAAAAACTTCGTCAACTTTGCGCGCACATACCTGCCTACCCCGGCGGGTCGCGTTGGGTTGAAGTATCTAGATTTGTGCGGGACATCTTCAGCTATCTGTAGGTACCACTCGCACAAACCTACCCATCAGGGTTGCGAAGTTATTTAGCTTTTTCTGAGGAGTAATTTTTAATAATTTTCACCCGTTAAACAAGAGCGAGAAACTCGTCGCTAACGCGTCGCTGACTCGCGCGCCCCCTAAAAACCCCCGTATCTCGGGAACGGTTAGAGATAGAGCGTTTTTAACACCGGCTAAGGAATACTATACTATCGTATAGTATTCCTAACCCAGCTCGGGCATAGTCCACCTCCACATCCCCCCCCCCCAAATTTAAATTTTCCCCTTTTTTCAGTTTATTAGTTTAACCATACCTTTTGTGGTCGGGTATTGTATTCCTTTAAACCCAAGCCGGGATAACTTGGTTTTGGTCAAGTTACACCCTTTGGTTTTTACTTTTTCAATAGTTTAATTAATTATTTTATCAGGTCACCCTTACTCCAACTTGGTTCCTCTCATATCTCTGGAACCAAGCAATTTATCGTAATTCTGAGTTCAGTCTAGTATAGAAACGTAGGGGTAACACATTGATTGGACCTGGTCCGGTCCCCCTACCCTCAAATTTTTCATCCTTTATTTTTATATCTCCCTGACCTTACCAGCCCTGGTAGGGGCCTTACCGCATTTGGATAGTTTACATCCCCCCCTTATAGGGCCACTTTGTCCCGTCTCCGAACTCCTCGGATTCTGTTCATCATCAGGCACTTTTCGCGTTTTTTTATTATAATTTTTAGTTTTTCAGTTCTGATATAGTTTAAGTACACTGTACACACTCCATTCACATACATTACCCCTTCCTCCCCTCCTCATTTTTTTGCTTTTTTCTCAATTTTTGTATCTTTTTAGCATATATCTTGGGATCTATTCTAGCATTGTTTAGATTCAGATTCCCCCACCTCTTTTACCACAGGAGGACAGCACCAACCCCTTTTTCTGGCCCCCACTTTGGGATCTAGGCCTAAAATGGCCTCACACAAGCCCCCCCCTGGGGGCTCTAAATCTTCTGCTGAGGTATTCTCAGCCTACAAGGCAGCTAGCAGGCAGCTCGCCGGGAGCTTCGACTCTCTGATTTTGTCAGACGAGGAGGGACTCGGCGAGATGTTTTACGAGCCATCTGCCAGAGAGGCTCATCGCCCGCCCACCCCCAACACCGATTCCACCACCACAAACATCAATCCAGTTGATGAATGCTTGCGCGCCTTTTTAAAGGAAAAAATCGCCGAATGCAAGACACTACTAACAGAGGGCAAAAGCCTTAAAAAAGAGAATAAAAATTCTATTCTTTTTATCTTTGAGCAGATTTTGGCGTACACTCGCTTCCCTGCTCCTACCCCCATCCAGGCTGCACCACCACCATCTATCCCTGACACCAAAAGTCAGGAAAGCCTCAAGGAGAGCATTATCTCCGAAGTCACTAAGGCAATGAAGGCTGAGATTGCCAATCTTACTAAGACCCTTGCCCCCTCTGCCCCTGCCCCCTCTCAAACCACTCAACCCACTCGGCCGTCTTCGTACGCTGCTGCCGTGGAAGCCATGTGCCAAACCCCACGCCCTGCCATCCCCCCAGTTTTACCAACCTCCAAGCCGGCGATCATCGTCTCTTCCAAGAAGGAGGTGGTCGCCCCTAAGGAGACACTCAAAATCTTTCGCTCGGAAGTAACCTTCCGGGACACAAACTTCTGCCCCTCTGATGTCAAATTCGTCTCTAACAATAAGCTTAGGGTCGAATTTGATAGCGAGGGTGCACGGGATATTGCCCTCCATAAAGTTAATTTCGAGGCAGCCAATTTGTCTGCCGAGAAATCTAAAAAACTAAAACCCATGCTGGTGGCTAAGGGAATCCCTAACGAGATTCCCACTGAGGAACTCTCAACCATAATTCTCGAGCAAAACGGTCTCCAACTCTCACACAAACTCACCGACATAGTCTTTCGGTTCAAAAGGGGCAACCGAAATGACGACCTATATAACGCTGTCTTCGTGGTGTCCCCTCCCTTATGGAGAAAACTTCTCAGTTTTGGGAGGGTTAATTTGGACCACCAGCGGGTCCATGTTGAGGAGTATTCCCCGCTCCTCCAATGTTACTCTTGCCTGCAGTTCGGCCATACCCGGAAGAACTGTACGGCCGACAAAACCATCTGCTCGCATTGCTCGTCCCTCACACACGTCTATAAGGACTGCCCTGTAAAAAGGGACAACAAGGCAACGGACTGCTACAATTGTGTGCAGTTCGTAAAAAAGTACAATCGGCCATGTAACACAAAACACAGTGCCACCTCATCCACTTGCCCTCGTTTGGTTCATGCCCTAAACAAACTTAAACTAAGGATCGACTATGGACCATAGTCATACAAACACACACATACACACAACATACACATTAACTTATCAAATTCATCAACCTTACAAATCATAATAATCTTGGGCGTGGCTTATGCCACACATTATACTATCCACTCACACTTTACCCAAACCCGATTGTTACTTCACTTATGCCTTACGTTTGTGTGGGGCGGCATACAGGGGCCTCCTGCTGGTGTCTCCTCACCTCCCCCCTCTTCACTGTCCAGTTAAATTCAGTTTTCAGGTTGCCTACCGCGCCTTGTTGTATGCCTGTCTCAGGCGCCGCTTTTGCGGACTCACTTTGTCTCTCACACACTTACCTCTCTACTACACACTATTTTCAATGTTCTTTCTGTATATAACTGTGTCTAGATTTAAGTTCCATGTAAAGGACCACTGTAAATATTCTACAATTCACAATTTCACACCCTGTACTTCTCTCACTTTCTTTTGTACACAATCTTTTCTTATACAATTACACTTAGGGGCAACCCTCTGTACATAGTATATTGGTCCTTTACAGTTATCTAGATTTAAGTTTATTAGATATAAGATTTTATACTGTCTTAGAATAAGCTTTTCTTTGTTATGCAAAAACCTTAAAAACCAAAAACATTTTAAAACACAAAACCAAAAATATTATTCTCTTCTTTTGTCTTCATTTATTTACCCCTACTTCTCTACAAGTGCCCTCCTCTACGGCACAATTTAGCAGGCTAACCACTTGCTGCTTTGTGCAATAAAGGGGGTCATAGTGTTTTATTTATTACATATAATTATATATATCCATCTACTCCTACCCACTCACATCATTCTCACCCAATCTCTCTCAAACCCTTTTCTCTTATCTTCTCTCACATAGGAAAGGCGCAGACGTATACTTAGCGTTACCCTTTCCTTTTTCCATATAACATACTTAAAACCTAACCTAACCTAACCTAACCTAACCTAACCTAACCTAACCTAACCTAACCTAACCTAACCTAACCTAACCTAACCTAACCTAACCTAACCTAACCTAACCTAACCTAACCTAACCTAACCTAACCTAACCTAACCTAACCTAACCTAACCTAACCTAACCTAACCTAACCTAACCTAACCTAACCTAACCTAACCTAACCTAACCTAACCTAACCTAACCTAACCTAACCTAACCTAACCTAACCTAACCTAACCTAACCTAACCTAACCTAACCTAACCTAACCTAACCTAACCTAACCTAACCTAACCTAACCTAACCTAACCTAACCTAACCTAACCTAACCTAACCTAACCTAACCTAACCTAACCTAACCTAACCTAACCTAACCTAACCTAACCTAACCTAACCTAACCTAACCTAACCTAACCTAACCTAACCTAACCTAACCTAACCTAACCTAACCTAACCTAACCTAACCTAACCTAACCTAACCTAACCTAACCTAACCTAACCTAACCTAACCTAACCTAACCTAACCTAACCTAACCTAACCTAACCTAACCTAACCTAACCTAACCTAACCTAACCTAACCTAACCTAACCTAACCTAACCTAACCTAACCTAACCTAACCTAACCTAACCTAACCTAACCTAACCTAACCTAACCTAACCTAACCTAACCTAACCTAACCTAACCTAACCTAACCTAACCTAACCTAACCTAACCTAACCTAACCTAACCTAACCTAACCTAACCTAACCTAACCTAACCTAACCTAACCACCAAAGCAGTCAAACTCTGTCTGCCATCGTATTGTAGTGTGTACCAGGCGGAACTACTGGCCATCTGCAGGGCAACGCAGGAGATCCTCAGGCGCTCGGAGGCGAGTTTTGGCATATACAGTGACTCGAGGGCAGCTCTGCAGTCAGTCACCAACCAAGACTCGCCTCACCCCCTAGCAGCAGAGGCGCGACAAAATCTGCGCCTGGCCTTGACCAAGAGCAAAGATGTCTCCTTGTTTTGGATCAAGGCCCACGCGGGACTAGCGGGGAACGAGCGCGCGGACCACTTGGCTAAGGAAGCGGCTCTCAAAAGCAAAAGGAAGCCCGACTATGACCGGTGCCCGATCTCATTCGTCCGGCGGCAAATCCGCCAGGAGTCGATAGGCGAATGGGATCGGAGGTATAGGGGCGGAGAGACCGCTTCCGTGACAAAGCTGTTCCTCCCAAATGCACTCCAAGCGCACAGGATTGTGCGGCGGATCCAGCCAGCGGGGCTCATCACCCAGGCGATGACGGGGCACGGTGGGTTCTCCGAATATCTGCACCGCTTCAAGTGTAAGGGGAACCCATCGTGCATTTGCGATCCCGAGATCCTAGAGTCGGTGCCCCATATCTTGTTCGACTGTCCAGTGCATGCCAGCAGAAGATATTGTTTTGAGATGGAGGCCGGCATGCATCTGACGGCAGGGACCTTGGCGGCGTGCCTGTCGGGGAAGGGCACGCAAAAGCTGCTACTGGAATATCTGGACGACGTGTGCAAGCACGTCGTCAAACGCAACAAAGCCGGCTAGGTACTCGTATTTAATTATACTATGACCTAAGCCGGCTCAGCAAATAAAATTCGCAGCAGCAAAGGTCCCTGACCACGTTAGGGGTACCGCTCTTACATATATAAAAAAAAAAAAAAAAAAAAAAAAAACCTAACCTAACCTAACCTAACCTAACCTAACCTAACCTAACCTAACCTAACCTAACCTAACCTAACCTAACCTAACCTAACCTAACCTAACCTAACCTAACCTAACCTAACCTAACCTAACCTAACCTAACCTAACCTAACCTAACCTAACCTAACCTAACCAGTTCCCCCCCGGCTCACGTGGAGATAAGTCGCAAAACCACATTGCTCCGTATTAAAAAATCGAATAAAGTGGTAAAAAGTTAACCGATTTTAACAAATTTTGTATCGGCGTGCGTGGAATAGTGTGCCCTGTGTGCTGAAAGTATCAGTTCATATTGGATTGCAGTGTTTTCAGTGCTGGAAGACAAAAACTGCCTTTTTTGAGGTTAGTTTTCAAAGTCAGAACCTCTCAGCGCCTACCAGAAGAGCAGGAGACACACCACAACCACTATTGAAATTGGAATCGGAGGGGAACACCACCCAGCAACTTTTTTCAGCATCACCGACCCTGAAACCCCATTGGTTTTCAGGAAATTGACGAAAAACCAAAATCCACGTGGTGCTGAAAATCAAAACCAGACGAGCGAGCGCAACCAAATTTTGGTGGCTAAAAGGACATCATATCCAGGACATAATTCAGCAACCAGCAGAATTTTTCAGCTGCCGGTTTATTTTTGGCAGCAACTCAAAAAGTGAAACTTCGGCTCCAAATTGCAGAAAAACGAAGAGGAGAATCAACATTCTGCAACTGCTATCTTTTGCGCGCTTGCTGAAAGAAGACATCTTATAGTTGGTAGATTTTTAGAATAAATAGTTTTAAGACAGTAATTAAAAAACTGAAATTTTTTGAAAACTTGAAATTTTCACTGAAAATCTTTTCGGAAGATTTTTATCCTTATAAATTTAAGTAAACATAATTTTAAGATATTTTGTGTATTTTTTTCAGATTTTTGTGGCTAACGGTCACGGAGTTATTAATTTTTCTGTGTTTTTTCTTAATAAATTATAAAATAATAGTAAATATTATATTTTTGTGACGGATTTGGGTCCAAACCCTTTATTCGACCTTAGTAAAGCCCAAAGTTGGGTTAAAAACACTAAAAACTGTGGATTTTGGCTCAAATCCGCCATTTTGGTTTTGTTGGTTATAAGTTTTAAATTATTATAGCAGGAGAACCGTTGGTCACAGAAAACCCGGACTTTTTTAACATTGTGTGGCCTGATCTTGTCTTTCAGCTGAATAGGTTTTCAGGCGTTTTCAGAGCCTGAAAATTTTTCGCGCTGAAACAGTACTTGGCGGATAGGGGAGGTCAAGCCGGTCACGGCATTTGAAACCGCGTCTCTCTGGGACAAACGGCTGCAGAGTTACGACCAATTAAAGTTGGCATTTGACAGCTCGGCGGCCATTTTGGAAAACTTAGAATCGACGTAACTCTGGGGTTAGTAGTCGTAGAGAGAAGCGGATTTCGCAGCTGTGATTGGGGGGGCTTCCTCTGTCGGGCAAACCTGTTTTCGGGCGGATCGGCGCCAGAAATTTTCAGGAGCCGGGAGATCACTTTGCGCGGCGGGGCGGGGCAAGCCAAGCCAGGTGAACCCAAACTCGAGTGTTCTACCTCAACTGTAAGGAAAGTTATACAGGTTTGAAATTGGGATTTGACAGTTCTCGAACTGTCAGATCATTTTTCGGGGCCTGATAACTTCCAAACCAGAGGTCGTGGAAGTCTCGGGTTTTCTTTGGGGTCATCGGCGGGCCGCTCTCTACCCGCCCTAGTGGTTTTCGGGGATTTTCAGCGCCTGAAAATTTTTCAGCCTGAAACCACTGCAGCCGGCTTGGTCGTGTCGAGCACGTGAAAACGAACCCAAGCACGGGCAAATTCGGTTCAGTGGTTGGGAAATAGTCGCGGTGTAACCATATTTGGGTGGCCATCTTGGGTCGTAACCAGTATTTTTGCACCTCGACTGCTTCGGAACCCCTGGGGCTAGGTACCCCGAGTTTGGGGTCGTTGAAACGGGCTTGACGAGCTCTATTCGGCTGGATTACTAAACTGGCTCTACGTAGAGTCGAAATATCTTTGACATTTATTTTATATTAGCTTTTAATTGTTATAATCTGTGTTTCCCTTTCTGTTGTTTGTTCAATCTTATTTCTATATACAGACAAAGATTCCTATTGAATCTTATTACTTACACGGTTTATATACATATGTTATCTTGTTGACCCGGGTATCTTTACAATATCCCTTCTAAATTTTATTGACGAGAACCATCACACCAGCAGTTCCACGACAACCGACAAAATGATGTCTGGAATACGCACTCCTATTAAAAAGGCTCCAGCAAATACACAAAGCAGAAGCCCCCAGAGTGTAGCTGAAGAGGCAGGTCCCTCATATCTAGCGCCTCATGTAGATAAAATAATTAGCCCGACGAGAACAACAACAGCTAGTCCTACAAAAGCTGCAGGTAGGCAAATAACACCAACCTCCTCGATACGTACACCAAATGCGGAAACTGAAATGAGGTCTCAATACAGTGCACCGACAACAGCCGGGCCCCGTAGAGTGTCAACAGACCGCCCGCTCGCGGTAAGCACGTACGTGAGCAGAACTAAGGAGGCGTCTGTCTGTTTATCGAGGGTCAAAAAGCACCTCGAGGACTCCAGGAACCTGAAAAAGGAAATAAAAACGGCTGTAATGGAAGCCTCGGAGCGTCTATACCAGCTGGTAAGGGAGAGTGAGGCCGAAGTAAAAAAGAGAGAAAGTGTGAAAGATAAGAAAGAGACAGAGATAGGAAAGATAGAGAAAGAAAGTGGAGCATCGACAGCACAAGCCACAAATCAAGAAACCAGCCAGCTCATGGAGAGAATCGCTGAGCACTCCAAAATGTTGCAAGAAAGTAACGAGCAGATGAAGGAGCTCAAAGTGGCAATCGAAGCTCAGAACGAAAGACTGCAGAATGTAGAGCCCCCTACTTATGCGGGGGTGGCGGTGGCCGGGAGCAATACGACGCTGGAAAAGCGAACGCTGCACTCGGTGGTTGTCACCTCCAGCAATGAGGAGGATACAGGAGACGAAGTATACGAGAAAGTAAGACAGGCAGTGGACGCAAAAGATGGATGGATAAAAGTAGGAAAGGTAAGAAAGGCGAAGAATAGTAAGGTGATCATGGGCTTTGAGACGAGGGAAGAAAGGGAAAAGCTGAAAGAAAGATTGAGAGTGAATGGAGCCGGCCTCACCGTCGAGGAAATGCGGAACAGGGACCCGTTGTTGATCCTTAAGGACGTCTTATTGATCAACACCAATGAGGACGTCATTAGGGCTCTCAGGAACCAAAACCGGGATATTTTCCATGGCCTCGACGATGAGACTGGCAAGGTTGAAATTAAGTTTAGAAGGAGAGCAAGGAACCCGCACACTGGCCACATAGTGCTAACTGTCTCGCCAACCATCTGGCGCAGGGCAACGGAGAGAGGCCACGTATACATTGACCTGCAACGCATAAGGGTCGAAGATCAGACCCCCCTGATGCAATGCACGCGCTGCTTGGGCTTCGGACACAACAAGAAGCTCTGCGATCAGGCGGTTGATCTGTGTGGCCACTGTGGGGGCCCCCACCTGAGGAGTGAATGTGCGGACTGGATGGCAGGAGTACCTGCAGTATGCAGGAATTGCAATAAAGTAAACGGCAGCCACGTGGACCATAATGCGTTTAGCATCGGTTGCCCGCAGAGACGTAAATGGGACCAACTAGCGAGAGCAACCATAGCGTATTGCTAACGGCTCCCAGGAAATAACTGGATACAAATTTGCGCAAGCCAACCTGCAGCGGAAGAAACTCGCCACCAATGAAATGTTCCTAGAAGCGGTGAAGCGCAGAATATCAGTAGCGCTCATCCAAGAGCCATACACTGGGAATACAAAGGTACTAAGGGGACAGAGAGGAGTGAGGGTCTTCCAGGCGACTGGCGAAGGCGATGGGGCAGTCAAAGCAGCAATTGCTGTCTTCAACAGTGACCTAAATGTAACGCAGTACCCGAAACTCACCACCAATAACATCACAGTGGTGGGAATCCAAACCAGTGCTTGGGAGATCACACTTGTCTCTGTCTACTTTGAACCCGATAAGCCGATAGAGCCGTATTTAGAACATCTAAAGAAAATAGAGATGGCAAATGGAACAAAACCACTAATCATTGGTGGCGACGTCAACGCTAAAAGCACGTGGTGGGGAAGCCCAGTTATAGATAATAGAGGAGAAGACGTGTGCGGCGCACTCGGAGAGCTAGGGCTTCATATTCTCAACATAGGGGAAATCCCGACCTTCGACACGATTAGAGGAGGACAACGCTACAGTAGCTTCGTTGATATCACAGCATGCACAGAGGATATTCTGGGACTAGTAGACAACTGGAAGGTAGACGAAGGTCTCACAAGCTCCGACCACAATGGAATAACGTTTGACATCCGGCTCCGAAAATCTAAAGGCATAAGAATCGAGAGGACTACCAGGATTTATAATACCAAAAAAGCAAATTGGCCAGTGTTTCATGAGAAACTAAACCAATTAGCAACAGAACACAAAATAACAAAATTAGAAATAGATAAAATCACAAACGTTATAGAACTAGACACAACAACTAATAAATTAACTAAAATTATTAAAGAAGCATGTGAGTCAGCAATGCCTTTAAAGAAAACCAAAGAGAAACTCACCTTACCATGGTGGTCGGAGAGACTTGAGAAGTTGAAGAAGGAAGTCACCACGAAGAAAAGAAGAATCCGATGTGCAGCTCCCGCCCGAAGATCGAAGGTCGTTAGAGAGTACCTGAAACAGAGAAAAGAGTATGAACTAGAAACAGCAAAAGCCCAAACAGAAAGCTGGAAAGAGTTTTGCTGCAAGCAGGACAGAGAGGGGGTCTGGGAAGGGATATATAGGGTTATAGGGAGGACTACGCGTAGGGAAGAGGATGTACCTATGGTGAAGGATGGGGAAGAGTTGAACCCAAAGGGCTCCGTAAAATGGATCACGGAAACTTTCTATCCGGAGGACCTACTCAGCGGAGACGATGATTATCATCGTCGCGTTAGAGTAGAGGCCGAAAAAGTGAACAAAGAAGAACAGAGCGGCAACGACGATCCACCCTTTACCATGGCTGAACTGAAAACCGCGATCGAATCTTTTAACCCCAAAAAAGCCCCGGGATCAGATGGCCTAACAGCCGATATATGCAGCCGTGCCATAGGTAGTACACCGGAGACATTCTTGGCCCTGCTAAACCAATGCCTAGCATATAGTTACTTCCCACTGGCGTGGAAGGAGGCCACGGTAGTGGTGCTAAGAAAACCTGGCAAAAGTGACTACTCTACGCCGAAGTCCTACAGACCGATTGGACTCCTGCCCATATTGGGAAAAATATATGAGAAGATGCTGGTGGCCCGTCTCAGGTTTCACATTTTGCCTAGGATGAGTACTCGCCAGTACGGGTTCATGCCACAAAGGAGCACCGAGGACTCCCTCTATGTCCTAATGCAATACATCCGCAACAAAATAAAACAAAAAAGAATTGTAGTACTAGTATCACTGGACATAGAGGGGGCCTTCGATAGCGCCTGGTGGCCGGCTATCAGGGTCCGGCTGGCTGAGGAAGAGTGTCCGGTAAACCTGAGAAGGGTCATTGACAGCTATCTGAAGGACAGAAGAGTCAGGGTCCGCTACGCTGGCGAAGAATGTACAAAGGGCACCAACAAAGGTTGTGTACAAGGCTCGATAGGAGGCCCTATCCTCTGGAACCTCCTACTGGACCCACTTTTGAAGAGTCTGGAGCGCAGGGGAGATTATACGCAAGCTTTTGCGGACGATGTCGTGCTTGTATTCGATGGTGACACCGCAGCCGAGATCGAGCGGAGAGCCAATGCCGCCCTCGACCATGTTCGGGCGTGGGGTGTCGAAAATAAGCTCAAATTTGCACCATCAAAAACAAGTGCAATGCTAATAACAAAGAAACTTAAATACGACACACCGCGCCTGAGCATGGGAGGGGTTGACATAGAAATGGCTAGAGAGATAAAGCTGTTGGGTGTCACCATCGACGATAGGCTGACATTCAACGCACATATAGCCAACGTGTGCCGTAAAGCAGTATCAGTCTACAAAAAACTGAGTAGGGCGGCTAGGGTAAGTTGGGGACTTAATCCGGAGGTCATTAAAACGATTTACGTGGCAACAATCGAACCGA